>NW_019091363.1:2672443-2748779 GCF_001949145.1 Acanthaster planci
TACATGAAGAACGGTGCATTGTGGCAGTCTCGTTCGCAGATGACCATTTACGGTTTGAAATTTTACGGTAGTCTGTCGGTAAAAGCCAAAATATACACAGATCAAACCATTTTACACACTTTTATAAGTTATAAAGTCATAAACTTAAATCCTGATGGCAACCCCCCAGTGATGAAAGTATCCACATGTTACTTAATATGGTCAGACCTTTTTTTCCAATGGGCCAATCTGGCAAAGATTTCAAGTAATCCTCACCCCACTTTTGAAAGACCAGTATCCCCGAGACGCCCATACGACCTTGAAATGACCTGGCAGCAAAAACATCCACCTCGCTGCTCAGAGTTATTTTGGGGGCGTGGCTACAAATGTACTTCCACAGCAGCATAATGAAAATTGTTAGAGGGAACCCGAGTAATGTAATTGGCTAGCATAAAACAGTCGCACAGGTTCAGGCATGCATGACCCCTGGAACTTCCGGAAAATGATGTCATGATGATTTTCTCCTCGTGGAGAAAAGGTCCCTCTTTTTTGGCGTTGCGGCTCCGAGGGCTTTAGAATCTACGTTTTACGAAAGATTCTAATATTTATCTAACATTGCTGACAACACCTGCGTGACGTCAACTCAACGGAATCTGGAACCCATCGACAGCAGGCAGTAAATCCTTGCAACGTTGTACAATCTCGTTTTCACGAAAGCACGGAGAGTGAAAACAAACGAGCATGAACAAGGAGACCTAGGAACGATATCGCCGGACGTGAGAGGTAGTTAATAAAATTAATTTTTTACCCATCTCTGGGTGACTTTTCCTAAATATTAGTTGAGAAAGACAAAGGTAAAATTCCAACATGAGTGTTTCATGGGGTGGTTTCAGTTAGAAATTATTCTTCCAAAAAATTATCGAACGTGATAGGACGGCCCAATGTAAAATCCCCATAGGCAGACCGCGCGAGGGTTTCGGAAGCTGGCTGCGTGACCTTTTTAATACTTCTAGGCATTATTACTCGCACTCTCTCGAGCATCCTGCCATACAATGGGAAAAGCCATGTAAAAAGCTGCGTTAAACTGCAACCCCGAAAGAAATTCTCACAACTGGTACAGTGCCAGTCACGTCGAAATCTCTCTTTAATATGCCCTTTATGAAACCATCAAACTTAGCCAACGTTTATAGTTCAATTTGTTCAGTCAATGACGAAATGTTCTAGCTTACGAAAAACTCTGACCTTTTCATAAAGTTTGCCAGGAGGAACCTCGTAATTGTACGAAATGGATAATAATCACACATAATGTCATAATGAAGCTATTCAAAGGTATTCCTGTTTTACTCAGCCGGCTGGCATAAAATGTGGCCATTAACAGTGTAAGAGCCCGCGTCTGAAAAATTCGTTAACAAAACACTTTAAGATTTCAAGTGAGATGAAGCCAAATATACGAAACAAATCTTTTATGTTCGATGTATGTGTGACGTCTTGATATACTTGTAAGTACTTTTTTATTCCCATGATATCAATTTTACAGCTTTTCTGAACAATTTTTTTTGGTACAACCAATCATCCATTCAATTTTCCAGTAATTAGGCTCATTAACATTCCAAAGAAAATATGTGAGTGAAACATAAGCTGTGATTGAATGTCTTAATAACACATACATAAATATATAATATCACAATACAATGAGTAAACAAACATTTCAACTTTGGCAATGTTCCGGCAATGGCGTATAATGAAAACTGGAAAAAAAAATAACCCAAAAGAATATACATTGAATTAATATTGAAATCTGAATGAATTAAGTAATATGTAGATATCTCGAGTTGAAATGGATATACAGTAGATGAAAAATTATTTTAAACAACGATAAAAAGTAAATACAAGGGATCTCAAAGAACCACCGACAGAATTTAAAACTTACTTATTATCTATGGCTTTGCAGTAACAAAATGCCTTTAATAAATATCACAATCTTATAATAAGGCGGGCTTTAGCACTAATAGTATAAAACCAAAACTGACACTTACTGCATTGTTTGAAAGTAACCAATGGAAACAAACGACCTCAACCAAGAGAAATACACCATAATTCTTGCTTAAAATGCAACACACCTTACAAACACAGTTAGGTAGCATGACATTTAAAGCAGACAGGTCAGGGCAACAACCTGATACCCGCCCCTCCACACCCACAGCCCTGCACACCACTTGTCACACCACTTTGCAGTTTGTAATCCCAGAGCAACTGACTGGAATTTCACCTTCAGTTCCTGTCTATTCCTTGTACAATATTTGTTTCTACATGGCACAGTCCTTATAGATTTGGTTTCTGCCGCCAGTATCTATGACATGGGTAATATGGGTACTGCTGACATGGATATTGGTGACATGGGTACTTTAGACACAAGTACCCATGACATGGGTACCTTTGACACCAGGTACCCATTACATTGGGATCTATAACATAAGTAACCCATTACACGAGTACCCATTACACGGTCCCCATAAGAGCAGTTTCTTGTACCATAGAGAAAGGACACAGTCCCCTTCTTTATGGTTGTACGCACAGAAACTTCAAAGCCAGTTGCTGGGTGTGGCCTTTTATACTCCAAAATTGATCTTACTCATTATTAAAGATACAACAGCTAAAAGGACAGCAATGGAGAAATGTATAAAAAAGACACAAACACTTATACCCTGTGTGTTAATGCTTCCAATACTGATTGCACATGTACACCGGAAAAATGCTTAATACTACACGGCACCAGTACACTTGTTACCTTAAACACTGTGGCTTTGATGGGAACTCGTATACCCAACACTCAACTGAAAATGGGACCTAGTTCCAATCTGGGGAGTCCTAGGCCATCTGAAAGGCCACTTTGGAAGCCTGAAACTGGCTTGCGAAGCTGGGACTGTGGCTACTCTCTGCATATTGCCAATGGATGAAGATCTAGCCCAAGCCCTAGAAAATAGGTTTGGAAGTCCTGTGGTCTTCCATCAAAGCTGTCTGCAAATAGGCTTTATTCATGAGTTGGCCACATAGAAAAGGTGAAATGAAAGTTTATTACAAATTGATGTCAGTTTACTTTCTGCTGATAAATAATTAAAAATTTGTGATTAATTATATCTAAATATTTCAAGCAATATTTACCAAAAAAAATGAAAGTGGGGCACAGAATCCAAGATACTCTGGCTCCACTCCATTCAAAAGATTACTTGGAATAAGACAGATTCAGGGAACACAATCAAACATGGCCTCCCCTTGAATAAGGTTATTCAAAAAATGTGATAAAATCCACTCTTGTGGATTATTCTAATTCAGAGAACAGGAAGCTTCTCAGGCTATGCAGCAAGGGAGGTTTACTGGGGAATTGTGTAATGTCAGAAGCTTTATATCTTGCTCCTACAATTTTAATGGGATCCAATCAAAAGTTGTCAAAGTACCATGTGACTGCACAGTTTCCCCAATAAGAAACAATAAGAAAAAAAAAACAATAGCGGATGCAACTTGGGTCATGAGGGCCCATTTGAGCACAACTCAGTGATCACAGTTACACAGTTACAGCAGTGGGTACCCAGTTCCAATCAAACCCGTGAAAGCACACTCTTAACACAATATCTCAACCTCTACAGAGCCCCACCTGAAGATATTACACATTGCCAACACAAGTCATGCCAGACATTTGCAAGCCAATAAGCCCAAAAAAGTACAATTTTCCAACAGCATCTCCTGTGATATATATGTAAATGCATAAAATTACTGAGTTTAATAATGTACAGAGTTGGAACATTTCTGTGTGCGGTACAAACATCTAAAAAGAATCATGTTATCCATGCTCTTACATTTAATCTGTGGAAAATATGAGAATGGATTTTGGGGCAAAAATTTGTTTAGGAAAAATCACTTTTCAAATGGACTTTGGGAAAATGCATGGTTCAAAATACAGGAATCTATGGTAATAATGTCTATCAAAACTATGCAGAGTGAAGAATAAATACAAAAATGTCTGGGAATGCTCAAACCATTTTACGTCACTCAATCACCAAGTCTGACGCCAAGGAATGCTTCCTACAAAAGTTAAACGAGTTTCCGACATGAAATGGGATTTGGTTAACGGGTTAAATTCAATCACTTTAATCCAGTTTAAAAAATAGACAAGGTGTAATAAGTGCATTGGCTTAAACCTTAAACTGGATTAAAGTAGTTACTATTTGTCAACCATTGGTAAGGGAAGACAATCAGGAAGACTGGGAAGGATGGAAAATACATGTATTTGGCAGTTTGGAACATGTGACTCATCACACTTTAAAGATAGGCAGCATATAGGCAGCACTACAAGTTGTTTGAAGATGGCTTATGTATCAATATTGTGTGACAAAATAGAAAACAGTGTGAGCTTCCTTCTTTTGCCCTTTTGACGGCATTGTATTTGAGTATAATGTATAAAGTGACAGCCATATCGCAACTCTTTAAAGATTTTCCGATGCTGTTTCAAAAATATTGATACTTATGCCACAAAACTTTCTATGACATACTTTATGTTGAAGTTGACTGAAACAAACCCTGTCTTGTACTTACATGCATACATTTGCACAAAAAGTAAAGAAACATATTCTGAAAAAAGACAGCAAATCTCAGTACAAGACCATCTTAATGCACATGGTTTTGACGTAGTTACCTTGAATATCTATTGTTTACCTTTGACCTTATGAATATTCATCAGGTGATGGGAACGTGTACCACACATGCACCAGCTCTACCAGTGTTCAATGGCGACACCTGTGGAAAGGATCAAACGTAAAGATTAGCGTAGGTAGGCCTGTAATGTATGGAACAAATAAGTACAGTACCGACTCATTCCCCATGCCTTGAGCATTTCAAAACCTGTTCTTCACGTGCATCAACATGGATGCTGTAACTGATTGAGATCAGAAAGTGATTTCCATTTTGATGTAAAATTCAACATCCGCTTTGATGTCAAAACTGATAGGTAAATTCTGTGCCATCCGTTTCTGACTGTGGAAGGAGTAACAACTTTGTAGAACATGCCTACTGATCACATAAACACATGTCTGCATGGTTATTCACAAGTGTAACATAGGTTGTGGGCGTTAGAACACTTGCAGAGATTTATAACTGTATAACTGCATTCTGTGTCATATTTTGTAGATTTTAAACCATCTTGAAGTTTGAAATCACGAGCATGTATTTCACAACCCAAAACAGCCAAAAGAAACACATGCACAAGACGGGACTTACAAAGCTCCATTCCCCGGACATTGGGTCATAGCACTCTACAGAGTTGAGATACGTC
This sequence comes from Acanthaster planci, assembly GCF_001949145.1. The sequence goes on from NW_019091363.1 coordinate 2,677,749, forward strand.
TGGCCATCATAACCCCCCACGGCAAAGATGCGGTTGCCAAGCACTGCCACGCCCACTGCATCCCGACACAGGCTCATCGGGGCCAGGGTGCACCACAGATCTGAACGAGGGTCGTACCTGTCGAGGGAGAACACGAACATCACGGATTTCATGTCTTGATGAAAAAGAGTGTAATAATTTAACAGGGAAGCAGATTGCTTACCCAGAATCAAAGTGTAGCAAGTCTGCAGTGCCAAGCTTTTGAATTTTAAGAGCTGCGCATTTTTCTGTGGTTACAATTAAGCTCCATATTGAAATGAGAACATCCATTTGACAAGCCCAAAACAAAACAAGCAGCCGCGCAAGTGATGCTGTTTAAATGTACAAGTGCATACACGTTGGTATGTGTAACAACTGCCACTTTGACAGAGCGAATAGCGCCCTCTTTGGCTGGAACATTTTTATTTTCCTTTCCTTTAATGGAAATCAGAACGTTCTGATTTTCTGGGTCTGAAAACTTCAAATTCAGTACAGTTCCAATTACTGTAGGCAGGTATGGGAATGTGCACTCATGTAAGCCAATGTGCCTATCAAACCAGGGATATGGTTTGCATTCTTTTGTTTTCTCAGAATATAATTTTCTGTAGTCGTACAAGCAAAAACGGTAATCACTATGTTCCTCACTTGGTTTTAATGGCCCCTTTGAAAATCGCAGTTTACAACTTAGGTATCACACATGAGCTGACTTTGTATGAGAACCACAATCTTGTTATTTGGTGTAATAAACTATGGATCAAGTCAGTGAGTGGGTTCCTGTCCAGTGAGCTGTTTCTCCTTAACTGAGAGCAAATTTGTACATGGGCACGCAAATGAGGTAGTTATATTCAAACAAGCCATTGGCATTACACTGACAGCAATGAGTGAGCTGTACACTCTAAAGGGAGCTGAAAAAGTCAAAGGACTGTTTTACACTTTACATGCTCGCTGAGCAGAGGTAGTTAAATACTCAAGACACCCTGAGTGCCAATATTGTAGGTACAGCCAGTGAGTGACACTATTCTGTGGAATTTTTCTGCCGAACTGTACAAACCTCTCCACGCAATCAAACTGCCTTGATGACTGCTGGCTAGGCGTGTCATGCCCACCGATGGCATACAGGCAACCATTGCTCACAGCCACTCCAAGCCCCCCTCGTCTCTTGCTCATTGGAGAACACATGGTCCAGCGGTTGATGTGAGGGTCATACACCTCCACTGTTCGTAGACATGCACTTCCATCCCGTCCGCCGATGGCATAAAGTCTGATATTCAAAAAATTTGCAGTAAGGTCGAAAAACAGGCCGGAGAAATTCCATCTTTAGTTACAATTTGCTCGGAAACTTGCTGACTCCTCAAAAATCTAAGGCCGAGTCCGAATCACTTTTATGCACACAACTTTATGGAAACTGGCTGTGACCACAACCACTGACTCGTGTGTAATTTCTAGCCGCAGCCAAGTAATTTGAACACAGCGTGACACTGTGTAAGAATTCACTGGCACATCCTTAATGCTTCAACTTCCATGTGGCATCGATCCAGAAACAAGATTGCCTTCAAAAGTTAGTTCCAAGAAAAGTCATGCAGGTTGGTTTCATACAAAGAAGGCATCAACCTCAAATGTACCATAATTTTTGAAACACTGAGACAGGAATTTCAAGAAAACACTGTGCCAAAAGAAAATCTGTGCTTTTGCCTGATAACTCAGATTTCACCAACTTTTCTCAAGATCTTCTGACAATAAGATACTGCCAGTGGTCTTGTTGAAACTGGTAGGCATGGGTGAAAGATGTTCAGAGAAAAGGGACTCACTGGCCATGCTTTGTGGCAGTGCATTAGTCAACCGCCTAGGGACGCGCTTGAAACTACTTAGTATGACAAAAAGATTTTCAGCGAGGAAGGGCAACTGGTAGGGAAAATAAAACAATGTGTGTTGATGCCACATGGGTCTAATATTGCCAAACTCACTTGCTATCGAGCACAGCTACTCCTACGGTGCTGCGAGGGGACGACATGGATGCCACATAGCTCCACTGCTTGCTCTGTGGATCATATCTCTCAACAGAGGACAGGTAGCTCCAACCATCATGCCCTCCCACAGCATACATAGGACCCTCCAACATACCGACACCTGTTAGTTGGCAATGACATCATTTTAGAACCATTTTCATGTCATTTTACTGGGGAAATGATTTTGTTTCTGCATTTTTAACGGAGTACTGAGTTTTCAGACAAGGCTGGAGAAAAAGCTCGGAAATTCTAAGATCTGATTTCGGGTTTTCAATTGTCAAAGGCATTGAAAGGAGTAAACAAATTTCCTGTGCTGATACAAGGAAAAGTTCCCAACACCAAACTCATTTTTATTAGGGAAGAGTTGTAAAAATAGAGTTCAGAGTTTCAAATTTATCACTCTAATCTCATTTGTGTGTTGCAAACAAAATTCTAAATATTGCCAATAACTTACAATCTACAAAATACCGAAAGATGGCTGAAAATGTGTACCACTTGTACAATACAATAACTAGCATACCACACTCACACGAGTGAAAAACATCCCCACACTGCATGTGATATTAATCTATCAATTCTTATTCAACATTCATGTTTGGGTTAATGTGTTTTTTCATTACTTACCCAGTCCGTGTCGATGTGTTCCCATGGGAGTCAGCATACTCCAGGACTTCCCAGCTGGATTGTAACACTCCACAGTGTTCAGGGTCTTCAGTCCGTCTCTTCCTCCGACTACAAAGAGCTTATCATGACAGACGGCCACTCCAAACTGCAGCCTGCGGCCGCTCATGTTGCCGATGTGAGTCCAGGTGTTGGTGCGTAGGTCGTATTTCTCGATGCTTGTGGCTCCTGAAAGATAAAGGCATGGATCGTGCGATCAACATTCAAAAATGCAAAAAGGGCTTTCTCTCACCAATGAACCCTCGTACTTTTGGTGATGTTGTCTAGATGTAGGCTGTCAAAGCCTGCCAAATGGAGTATTTGATGCAGAATAGCATAAGAGCAGCGGAGCTGTCTGGAAATGAAAGGTTTTTAGAATTCCAACAACAAGAGGGTTAAATGGCATTTCTGCACAAAAAGGTGAACAGAACTTTGTCTTTGTTCTGGGGGATGGCACTCAAAAGTCGTTCATCGTTCATCTTAAGATGTGATGTAGCCACAAATGATGCAATCAATGACAACTCAACTTTGGAAGCAGAAGTATGGATGATGTGATCACTCAGAGAGAATACCTCCAGCAGCACTCTCTTTAGTGGGCCACTGTCTTGCATGCATTTATCGAGGTGCTTCAAAGGAGACGCAAGGATTACAAGACACGGTAACAGGTGCAGTGTAGGTACCTCAGAGATTGTGTCTGACCTGTGTCTGAGTCCCTGAAGACAAAGCGGCAATCACAGCACAAATGCAAAGGTATCCGGGCCCTGCCAACCGGCATGCAATTTTTTTTTCAATTCTAAACACCATGACTGAAAGGCCCGGGATAACTGCCCTTGTTTCACATACACGTACCTTTAGTGCTGTCCATTCCTCCCACGGCATACAACGTCCCGACGGTTGATTTGCGTGGCCTTGTGCGTGCGCTTTGCATGAGAGGGCGCCGTTCCGGTAGCAGGTGGTACTTCATGGCCTCAAAGATGAGACGTTGGCACTCCTCTTCACCGTGGAAGAGGGGGTTGTCAATGATGTCACTGAGGAACTGCCAGACAAAAGCATGAATGTGATGCAGTTGGCATTTCTTCAATACAATATTATTTGCAATTTGGATGCAGTCCAAGTTGTACCAAAGGTTATGTTTTCTTACATTTGTGATTGAGAATTTTTATCTTTTAATTTTTCTTTTAAAAAATGTAAAAAGGAACACAGAGAGAACAGTGTTCTGCCAAGTATACAGTATTTAAAATGAGCTTGTACCACAAAAAATGAAAAGTTTTGGAGATATAACATTATTTTGACTAAGAAGCAGTTTCTACTCAGGAAAACTTTGTCTTTACATCAACTAGCAGCATCAAACGTTTTACTATGATCTTAATAAAAGTTTTCAATGTTTATTCAAAAGCTTCTTAAAACTTAAGACTTGCCAAACAAGATACCAAACAAGTGAACTGTTCTCAACTGGAATAGTCCAGAAGAGCAAAGAGTGCTGACAACTCATACAAACTGACATTCAACCTCTACACACACATGTCCATTGGGGTATCGTTCACAAACTTCACCATGTCTGCAAAAGTGAAATGTACCCAATATGCATGTGATGACCTTGAGGGCCATTCGTCTGTAAGCCCACGTGCTCATTATAATGGATAGTGGACTACACAACTAGTTTCAAAAAGGCACATGCTGCTTTCAGAAAAAAAGGGCTTTTTAAACAAAGGATCAGAACAATTTTCAAGTTCTTGCAATCATTCTTACCTGAGGGGAGAGTAGTGGTAGTCGTATGTGAGCCATGATGTTGGCGATGTACCTCTTTCGCTCGGACAGGTTGTGATTTGCCCAGGACAGCAGGGCATAGTAGACAATCTCTTCATTGGGGACGTTGAGGTCGTCACTAGCGAAGAGCTCGCAGACGTCGTTGGCATTCATCATCAGAAATTCCTGGTTCACTGTCACCTCGCAGAAGTTCTCCTGATTGGTTCCAGATAAAGGTCAAGCTCAGGGTCAGCTCAACAAAGTGTTTGTTTGAAAGTGGAGTAACCGTCAAAGACAAGAAAAATGTCTGCCATGTAAGCAAACCAGTCAATCCCTCCCAAAACAATAATCCTCCACACTTCCTATCAACAAAGGGCTATAATTTTTTTGCAAAGACACAGAATGAGAAATTTTACAAAAGACTGTAAAATTTACTTCGATATGTCAAGTTTAGAGGTATGAACACCCAAAGTTTGAAGGGACCTAGATACTTCTCAGGCGAGATGTACGGATGACAATCAATATTCAAACTGAAAAGTAATAATGAATATGCATTGTCAATAATGTCAAATACCATTGTGTAGTTGTGTGCGACCCTGTGGAGATCAGGGCAGCTCTGTGAGTCAGCAAAGGAGCGTATTCCAAGACAGTTAGAGGGATGAAGTTGCTTGACTAGATACCCACAGCAGGCCTCCGTCACCTCAGACAACTGAAGGATGCAACCCGTGGCCAGTAGATGCTCAACATTATCCTCCTTGAGAAGAATTTCTCCTACCAGGAAACAGAAGTTAAATTTCCATTCATGGCAAGTCACATACACACATACTTATAGCACTTTGAGAACATTGCGTATTTCTGTATTTCTTCTAGAAAAATAAACCTTCCATTATTATTGAAGTTTTTGTTAATTGGTTTCTTCAGACAAGCAAGTATTTTCCATTTCATTCAGAGGTAATGCTCTGTTTCAGGTTGGCATATCATGTTAGCATTTTGTTTTGGTAAAGCCGTCAAACTCTTTTTCCTGTTCCCTCAAAATGAATTTGTCAGAGCTAATGACGAAATACAGTAGAGCAATTAATTCACAGCCACCTGTATAGATGTACTGAATGCAAGCCTTCAGTGCCTGAGGGTCTAGGTCCCTCAGTTCAACCTCCCCCGCTGTTGCCTCTACTACATCATTCGTGAACATGGCGGCAAAGTAGTCGGACACAGCACACAAGACCAGCCTGTGTGCCGGGATGCGCACGTCTCCCGCCTTCAAGACCACATCCGTCAGCTGTTTGCGCTGCAGGTACACTTGCATCTTGTTGAAGGTCCGCTCGGCATGGTTGAGGGAGCAGAACTTCTCACCGTCTGAGGATATAGGATCGTCCATGATGGCCACAGGCGGGCGGGATGGCGCGGCACTCATTGGGAGGATGGCACTGCAGGATGCATTGCTCTGATCTGAAATTAAACGGAAACCCCCAAACCATTAACGCTAATTATTTATAAGAGCTTAGTCAGTATGTTTTGTTAATTTAGAATTGTTGATGCTGAGTGACATAAAGAGGTTTCCACGTGACGTAACATGACCGCCAAAGGCATTTCAGGATGCAAACCATGTCCATGGTGGCGAGTTTTCTAATCTGTGTCTTTCTATTGGCAGTGTCATGTATGACAGAATGTTGAGAAACTTCGAAGAGGCACTCGTTTCTAGGCATATCCGTGTACATTTAACGCTGAAAATCCCTTTAGGATATGTGCCAAAATATCTTTGACTCAACACTATCAGTTTTGTGCCGTCAATGAATTGCAGATTCATCATTCATTGGTGCATATACATGTACGTTTCTTTTCAGTTTAGGGGGATGCAAAGGTGGAGAAATTTGAATAAACTGGTTTAGAGCAGGTATCCACCCTTAACAGATATAAATATCAAAACATCCTGGCTTCAAAGTTGGTTCAACACACAGCTTGGGGTGGGGGTAACATTAGTCACTATTCTGTGTCTGGGCTTTGTTGTTGTAGTGACTGAACGGCATGCATAAAACACGTGTTGTGCCATTCATGCCATAAATATCAATCGTACAGTTTCAGTTACTAGATATCATCCAGAATATATTCACACTGTTGATTACGACAATGGATGGCACAACTACCGATCGTAATGTACACGTATGACTGTGCAGGTGAATAGAATCTTGGGTATAGACCACAAAAGGGGAGGGAAGCATGGAGACAGGTAAGAGCGGGGAAGAGGACCATGCTAGTGGTCCTCCAGACACAACATGTCAAAGTGTCCTGCAAGGTGGGACCGTAAACCCAAGTAGTTTGAGGCTTTCTGATTTGTGGCTGTGGAGGATTTCTTTGAAACAGGGAAGTTAGAGATTTCATACACGATCGACAGATAGTAGTTAGTACAATGCAATTATGTGTTTGTGCACATCGACTGATCGCACCCAATACTGATAGTTGTGAGCATACCTGATATTTATAATGTAGGAGTAACTCTTGTTCCTGCTCAACCCTAGGCAAGATCAAGGAGTTCAGGAGGAGTCATATGTGTTTCTGGAGAATCAAAGTAATTGTTTTCAAGTGTTTATCTTTGGTTTGTATTTTTTAGACATGTTCTATGTTGTTTGTCATGTTTGTGGATGGCGGAACTACCCACCCCTTCCCGAGATGGAAAATATCTGCTGACGGTAAGTATGATGCCTACATTTAGATACTAACGGCGTAACGCTCCAGCTCCACACAGAGAGCTCATTATAATTATGTCATGACACTTGTTTTTCAGGTATTTTTGTTTGCAGCTGCTCACTAAATCGCCGGTTACCCACACGGTGAACAGAAATCTGACAAAATGAGTGCACACACACCGCTTCTATACCATTTATAGTAGTATATTACGCCCTAATTTAAAAAGAAAAGGCATGCTTACGTCGATTTTCTTCAGTTTTTATTGTCAGCTGGAGTAGTGGGGAGGGATCGGGAAATAACTAACCGATCGTGATCGTGGGCTGTGTCTGACGGCCTCTCACGACTTGGTATTAGCCACTACTTTCGCGTAGTCTGGGTTTCAGACATGCCAGCTATTTTGACAAGATGCCCCTTTTAAAACAACGGCATTGCTTGCAGTTCGGTTTTAACTCAACTTCAAGATCAAGCTCATGACCATGATATCGATGCTACTGACTCGGAGACTCCATTTCCACATTTATGTCGATTCCAGACCTGTTCAACTATCAAGCCATGTCTAATAACCGCCAAAGTTCCGAGTCTATCTGCCTTGATATGAAGCAATAGTTTTACAAATAGTCCCCTGCTTTAAGTGTTGAGGAACGGTTCTTGAACCGAAAATAATATTAACAGAGGTGACCACTGCATACAACCGGCCAGTCGGGGCGGCGCGTTACGTGCACGTACAGCCTTTGTGTGCAACCACGTATTCTGTCCGAGGCTGGAGTGTACTCCGATAGCTCCATGCTCTAGCGCCATCCAACTGTAAAAGTAAAACCAACTGCTACTAAATTTTGTGAGTCTGCCGCCTATAAATTTAGTATGAGATATATTGTGTGCAGCCCCTCCTGAATAACGTATGGAAATTATTTAGTTCATTTTGTTGAAACGTGCACTGTATAAGATTTACAAATTTTAATGCTTTCCCATTGTTGGCGCGTTGCTGTTATGCGCCTTCAGGAATTTGAAGACAATTGTTCATGGGAGTGTGTGTGTGGTGGTGGTGGTGTGTGTGTGGGGGGGGGGGTGAATCAAAACTCTGTTCATTGACAATATGCATCAAACCAACAAATCACCAAAAATCACATCAGCACAAAAAAAAATTGAAAAAGTATCCCCAAACCCTACAATTTCGAAAGAACATTGAAAAAAAAAGTTTATATGGGACACAATGCTGCATTTACAAGCACTGCTTTGTAAAAAAAAATGCGTTGCACGTTGCGTATATATCTCCCGTCTTTGGGGGGTGGTTAGGGGGCGTATTTACGAGGGGGGCACGGAGGCATGTGCCCCCCCCCAGCGGATGCCTGTGCCCCCCGTGAATAATCTCTGTTGAGTTATAGCTGTGTAGATGGAGCTTATTTTCTTGTGGCGCCCTAGAACAAATGTGTGCACCCAGGGGTGCCCCACATCCCCCCACAATTACCCATCCCCCAATCCCCCCCCCATTTCTGGCACAAATTTACACCACTGGTAGCATAGCGGTCAAAATACTGCAGCACCTGTATGTTTGCAGCTTCATTTGCGTTTCACTGGCTCTGCTAATGACATAAACATGATGTACACTATTACTTATCGTAAATCAATGTCTGGGGTGGATATGTGGATATTAATCAATTATATTTGTGCTAATGGCACGTCTTAGAGTCACAGAAGGGTCTTATGATAAAAGAACGCGTTTGATAATAATTTATTTTGAAATATTCTTTTGTGCTTGCTACTTGGTACCTCGTAGGGCCTACGTGGTAGTTGTCCTCTTGAATACTCCAGTTGATAGTCTCACTAAAAGGCCTGGGAGAGTGGTTTAATTTGAATTGTATTTCATTAAATCTGTGGTGGTTAAAGACATCAATAGTATTCTAAGGGAGCCTGTTCCATTTTCGAACAGTCCTTGGTAAAAAAAAAGGGGGGGTTCAAGTAGTAGTTAGGTTTGCTTGCAATTTCAGAGAGGTGGAAGTTGTCTCCTCTGCGCAGTCTAGCTCTCTTCGGTGAATATGCATCTGATTTGATTGGTAGTTTATTTTTGCTTATTTTGTGCGGGTTGGTAAGCCGATTTAGTTCCCGCCTTTGTTCAAGTGTCGCCAGTGAAAATATTGGTAACACTGCTCTTCCTCGAGTGGTTGTTGTACACAAAGCGTGCATCTGAAACCCTGGAAAAGGTCAGGTAGTTTTGGGCTGGAAAAAGTGATCGTCAGAAAGACAAATAAAACCTTGACATTTATAAATGGGATGTTTTGACCAATTTAAAAAAGCTTCTGAAATGTGTTTGCCCCATTTCCCGTGTAGGATCTCCTGGGTCGGCCATGCACAGACCCCCCAGTTTGATGCGGCTTCTGATTGGTTTGAAAGTTTCTACTAGCAACGAGACCGCCCAGCCTCGCTTTGAATCAACCCAAGATGGCGGAAAACTTGAAGGACTGGCGGCGGGGCGGTTGAACTTGTTGTTCTTGTTGCAGGATATGTTATGTCGTGTATTGGAGTAGCTGTGGAATCCATATAAAATATTCTTTCCGAGGATTTGTACATCATGGATGTCGGAGAACGGGAATTCTTACGCGACCAAGGTAAGCCTAAGGTGAAAGGGTCTAACGTTATCAATTGTGGTTATACTAGGCCTACATGTATATACCGTACTATTCCGCCTCCGTGAGTATCTGTACAAAAATGGGGGGACTTAATGCAGTGCTGCATCACTTGCGTGAAAACTGAAAATAAGTTGGTGGAGCGGAGGCTCTAGTCTGAATTTGAATCCGGTAGGCATGGCCGTAGGCGTACCAGTTTTTGTGGGTCTTCTTAGGCAGCAGCAATAATACACATGCAGCAGTTGTAACGTTAGAAATTGGTGCGAAGAATTTCAAAATCAGAAGATTCAGAATTCATAGTGAATGCTGGTCAACTCATAGAGTCGTACACCGACCAACTCGTACGCCGCCAAACTTGGGCAGCTCACACAGGTGTCGGAGCATTAACCTCGTACAAGCTTTTGCTGCCGTGTTTTCACCAAATTTACCTGTAGTAAGTTTAGATGTAAATCAATTAAATGTAAATAAAATGTAAATTAAGTAAATGTAAATAACCAGATAAGCTGATTGTTCGTTACTTTTTTCTGTTTACGTCGAGACTGGTATTTTCAGATTTGCTTAGATATCCTTAAGGATTGGTATTAAGTCACATTAAAAAATGTCCGTAAATTTAAGGTGTCCGTAATTGACTTTTCCGTAAAATTACGGAATTGTTCCATAATTTTACGGGAACAAGTCCGTAATTTTACGGGAAATTTCAATTTAAGGAGACCATAAATTTACAGAAAGTTTTTACAGTGTTTAAAAGATATGTGGCCTGCGAGGGCAAAAATTAAAAAGAAAATAACTGCATTGAATAATCTCTTTTTTGAAAATGTGTGGCCATGGGGCCACTGGCTCTGAAAAGAGCCGTTTGTTTAGGTGGCTCTGATCCCCGTTATCAGTCAAGGTAGTGACGGGAATTAAGGATGTTTCTAATAACATTAGTTATATACTAGGCGTACGAGTTGGTCAGCGTACGAGTTGGCACGCACACGGCTTGACCAAACTGCACACGAGTTGGTCGGTGTACGAGTTGGGTGGCGTACGAGTTGGCCTGCTTCATTCTCAGTTACGTTATGGCCTGACAAGTAACGTGGTTACATGGACATGCATGACTAACGGACAGTCAATCAGTGACACTAACAGTCAGTCAATAGCCTTTGTAGGCTAACAAGTTAGGAGTCAGTGTCACCGTGGTCACTATCACTGTCATACCCCAGGACTGCCTGACTGTGGGGTCCGACATCCGCCTTGCTCCATGAGGGAGCAGGGCGGATGTCGCACCCCACAGTTCTTGAGATATCAGTGTCATTGACAAGAAAAACTGTAACCACGGTAACTGGAAAGAATTCCATCCTATACGGACACCATTCGTTTGAGGAAGAGTTCCTTATCTGCTCTGAGCGGAGAACACTGAGTACGCGTAACTAATTTATTCCGGCTTTTATGGTCTTTGCATACACGCAGTAACCACCTGTCTTTCTTTTGCTGATTGGGGGTGCACTGCAGCTCAGGATGGATAGGCCTACCCTGTACACACGATACAGTCAGGGACCAAACCACAATCTAGCGGCATTGCTAATTTTTTGCTCATATCGCTTGTTCAAGTTGCGATGATGTCGTGTTTATCTGGATACCTGACAATGGAAATAAATGATGCAATAGGACACGTACTTCCCCAAAGTCAACAATGTTTAACTTAATGTATTTTTTTTTGAGGGAGTTAATCACATTTGGATTAGTTTCTATCATGTTTTATTATTGCCGCATGTACGGTCTTTGCCTACATGCAGAATGCGTGAAAGAACCTGCTTGTAACCACCTGTCTTTCTTTTGCCGATTGATGATGCACTTCAGCTTGGGTCGGATTTCGAAATGACTAAGTTTGTTTAATTAGTTACCGTTAGTTAACTGTTACAAAAACATCACATAAAGTCCAAATCAGTGGACTCCCCACTGAGGGGGTGAGTCGGCAAGGGCGGAGTTGGTTGAGTCGGCTAAGGGGCGAGTTGACCTAAAATCTCCCATGATTTTTGCACAAGATTGAGTGGTGTCTGAGAACTCTTTTTGCTAACCCTATGGCTATAAAAAAAGCACAACTTCCTGGAGCATAACAATTGAGAAAAAAATATATACACGGATTATACGTTTATGACATTTTGTTTTATAAACGGCAGTACGATGTATGTTTTATGGCCTGTTTAACAATACATCATGGCAGAGATGTCATTGCTTTAATAAACATACATGTAACCATGGATTTTTGAAAAAAAGATTTTTATAAATATCAGGTCAGGTGTGAAAAACTAGTCAGGCGGCAGTGTCTACCTAATTAAAATTCGTATAAGAATTTGATTTTCAGGGGCCTCATAAAAAGGAGTGTCTCCTCAGTTTGGCCTGTTTGAAGTGAAGAAAATGTTCTCAATTGAATGTCTTACTGTATGTGGTGTGAGTTTACATGTATGTGATGTGGAAATGTAGTGATGTTTCAACCGTAGAGTTTAGCTTGATTAGGCTACATGTCGTTGTCTGAACAAAAAAAGGGTGGGGATTAGACAGTCTAGCACGGGTAAAAAGGATTTCATTTGGCTCTAATAAGGGTTTCCAACTCGCTTGTTCTCACTAGACACTAAACACTGTTGCTCAATATCAACAGACATGTACCCATTATTGTTATGTAACAGCTGCACAAACTGTCATAACAGAACCACTGACTGTTCATGTGAATACCAGTACAACAGAAAAAATATGAAGGACACATTCATGATACTGTCGACGGTTTCTTCCTCGAGACACAACATGTTGGACCGGATCTACAGTACATGTATGTAGGTTGAATAGCCCGAAACAGTAAACTATCAGTAGATTATTGGTTAGAGATGCTTCCACTTCCACTTTCCAAAAGGAGTATGTATTTCTGTGGCGCCCTTACATTGCCCTTTAACCAGTAACTTGCTACAGTGTGCCTACATGTACCTGTATATAAATGGAAGATTTATGATACGTGCATTGAACCGTGGCAAATGCCTTGCAGCTGCCCATTTTGCAGTATGCAGCAAATGCTGACAGTGAGGTGGGATGTACGTTATAAATAATGAATTGTTCCAAGTCGTTATTGAGATTGAGTTCCTCTATGAAATTGCCTCTTCACCAACGACTCACTGTTGGCTTGCAACTAGGCCAGTCCATAATTTAGGAGTGTCATAGTCACGACACCAGCAACACTTGAAGTCATCTCATCTCTCCAGAGTACATGTACTTGTACACAAAAAAGCTAGCCGGGCTCAAACCTTCATACATGTATACTCACGTTATTTACTGTCTGTACATGTACCCTTTGTTGGAGTAGCTTACACTTGGAAAGAGGATTTTGTTGGTTTGTTCATTTGTTGGGGTGTTTGTTTATTTTTCTGTCATAAAATCTTTGACTACTGCAGTGATGTGGAAGCTTTTTGTGAATACTGCAGGAGGCTGCATGAACCAGTTCATTTATTTGGTTCATTATGTTCAATACATCATACTTTGTACATATTTTACAGCATTTACCTGATCCGCCATTGGAGTGTTATTGTTAGGTTTTTACGGTTTCCTTTGAAATTCAACGAGCCATTTTTATGTCACCTGATGCTTTGTTTGAAAACTCTGGTGTTCGGGCAAAGAGAAAAATACGAATTGCTTTGTTATGGCTTTTGCGTATTTTCTCATTTGTTTTTTTTGCGTAACATGTAGTTCAGCGGCTGAATGCAGAGTTGCAGCACTATCAGGAGAAGTATATGCCTCTGGAAGAGAAGGAAAAGGTACAAAGACCAACAAAAATCCCACCCTAAAATGTGCTGTTAAAGTTTGATTTGTGCATTCAATTTTTAAATGAACCGACCGAAATCAAAGCAACGGAATTCCTTAAGGTCCCCCAAGGAAAACAGTGCTGTGATAACAATGGAGCTGCATGGTAAACTGAAAAATATGACAGTGTTTTTAAAAACTGCCTTGTTCATTTCATCTTTTGTTGCTCTCTAGTTTAAACAATAAATCGTTTTTTCCCTTTTGCAAGTCCAATCATATTTACCAGTTAGTAATAGTTCTTTTAAGGCAAATCAGGTGGAATGAAGCTGAAATAAAGCATTCAAATCACATGAAGTATTGTTTCAAACATTCAAACAAGTTTGAATTATTCTTGTAAATGTTAATGCGTGGACCAAATCAATATTTTCCTTGGTATGTCTTTTTAATAAAAGTATTATGGCATTGACAATGGCAATTGATAACAATTTTGTTGTTTTTTTTGTGTTAACATTCACAATTTTGTTCAGGGTTTAATATGATTTTGATGACTGTTTCCAGGCAAGCTTGCATACTTCAGCAGGTCCTCCGGCTCCATGGCTGACAAGTAAAAAGTAATCATTTGTGCCTTTTCCAGTTGTTGAAACCCAAGCAGTTCGCAATCCTCCAACAGGAGAAGAATTGAGGACTGTAGCCCAGGATGGACGCCAGTCTTCATTTACATTAATTCTAACCGACATTAAGAATATTAGTACCCTACAATGTGAAGAAAATAACAAAAATGTTTTCCCACTTTAACCTGACGGAGAGAGCTGAAATTTCATTCACGTATTCCTAATGTCTGGAAGTACATGTACCCACTTGCTAGGTTTAGAATAAATATCTTTCGGTGACTGATCTGTAGGGAAAGTTTTTGCCAAAATTTCCGTATAGTATGATGAAGTGATATTCTGGATGTTAGTTGCAATCCCACGATGAAGACATCATCCAAGAATAAATATCATTCGGTGACTGATCTGTAGGAAATATATCACAATTCTGTCCTTTCGACATAAACATCCAAACGCACCAGTACATGTACACATACATGTACAACTTCATCTGGCTCACTGCCACTTCAAGAATCACTCAAAATAATGTTTGGTATCTTTTGGTCTAGGAACCAGACTTGGCAGTTGCTGTGCATTTTTCAACCTCTTCCCCATCAGTTATTCCAGCTTGGCTTTCTACATGTATGCGTAGGGGCACACCGCTCTACACATGGTGAATAGGAATGCGTTTTGTGCCTGAGTGCTTAGTGCGAAGTTCATTCGAATTTTTACAGTAGACGCGATGGAAGCCTGAAATTGTGATGTACATGTATATTTAACTTTCAACAAATATGTCACCCAAGGACATCTTTACATATACATGTACATACAATGTACATACTTATTCCAAACCTAGCTATTGAGCATATGAATGAAATTTCAGCTTCATGAACGTTCTGATAAAATTTTGAAAAAAAAAAAAATTCCCAAAATTTCCGTATAGTATGATGAAGTGATATTCTGGATGGTACATTAGTTGGAATCCCATGATGAAGATATCATCCAACCTGGGCTGGGGGAAATGTATGTATGTAAAGTATATTGAAATATTGTTATATAGCAAACAATACTGAGAACATATCATTAAATGTAAGCCTAGCCTAGCAGGTGTAGCAGTGGATTCAAATGTAGATAGCCGATCTTGTACAGGTACATGTATTATGAAGTTGCACTACCTCATTGTCTGAAAATACACTGAGCAGCCCACAGTCAAAATGTGTGAAAAAGAACTTGACACCCACCACAGTCGTGTGACATGCACTTATTTTGACCTGTGTCTGAAATGGCCACTTTGTTGCATTGGCAGCTGGAGTAGTGTTTTATTTTCTCAATAGAGGAGCTTGAAAGTGAATTTTACTTTTTGTGTCACCAGTTTATTATCGCCACTTATTGCTGAATATGATCACCAGCTGTCATCGCTACGGAAACAGATAAAAACATACAAGGTAGGCGTGCTTTAGCTCTCTTGAACTTTAACCTGACGGAGGGAGTTGAAATTTCATTCACATTTTCCTATTGTCTGGAAGAACCCACTTGCTACCGGTAGGTTTAGAGTAAATGTCTTTTGGTGACTGATCTTTAGAAAATATATCACAATTCTGTGCTTTCGACACAAACATCCAAACGTACATGTACAACTTAGTCCGACTCACTGCCACATCAAGAATCACTCAAAGTAACACAGCTACATGTATCAGTATTATGTTTTGGAATGTTTGCTCCTAGTTCAGTGTAAACTATTTATGGCCATCTTTGAGAATAGCTTATTTCTGATATCATTACCCTTTTTGATGAATGAAGGAAAATATTTCTTTTTCATGAGAACAAATCGATGTGACCAGGCTTTATTAAAAATGTTTACATGGAAGTTGTTATGATTTTTTTTTCAGGCTGAACATGTGGAACTGTCTGGGAAAATTGACAAACTGGTGAATGAAAACAACAGGTGAAAATGATGAAAAGCTGCTCATGTATTTAAAATCAATCTGATTTAATTTTGTTCAGATTTATAACAGTTGAGATTGGTACTGATTAAACCGTCATTAATGATTGATTATTGATAAGTCCGGATCAGGTTACTCAGGAAACTGAAAGTAGAAGCCTGGTCTACCTGGTGGTCCTAAATGAAATCTTCAGAGCCAATGGGACCAATTTATTGATCCTTACCGATTTATATATTGGTCATTGATCAGCAATGGCCAACTTACCTGATCCAGTATTCAGGACCAGTTAGAGACAATCATATGTCCCAAGCTTGCAGCTTATTTGTTGATTAATCAACATTGATCAATTGTTTGATTGATGATCGATCAATCCTGCTCAGGTTACACAAGGAGTTGAAAGCCAGTATTCAGGGACAGCTAGAGGCAGTGCATCAAGTCTCTAGGGCAGACACCAGCATAATTGAAGAGCAACAACTTATCGACAATCTACAGAAGCAGATAACTCTAATCACACAGGTGAGTGAAGTGCAACGCCAGCATGTTATTTTGCTTTCAACATTATTTATTATATTCTGAAGCGTTGGTGTCTGAATTTATAATGTATAATAAAATTATACCCATGTGATGATTGTCCTGTGAATGCCTTTTGAAAATATACCCCATAGTCAGTGCCAATGGGGAATTTTTCAGAAGTGTTGTAAAATTATCAAATTTTAAAGCAAACTCCGCTCTTTGCTTTGGTTTGTCAAGTTAATCTGTGTTTACCACTCATTGGTGGTTGTGAATCTTTCATTTAGTCCCATTACATGTTTTACATTCACCTTTTTAACGATAACCATGTCATATGTTTCAGTAATGTCAACGTATTGACTTAATCTGTAGGAGAAAGATTCTGCTGTGGAGATGTGGCAAGAAACAGTGCAAGAGTTAGACAGACTTGCCAAGGAACACAGGGTCAGTGCTGAGATCTTTCATGTATACTCTTCATCAGTCATTCTGTCCTTTTGTAAAATTTCCAGTCTAGAATCCAGTCCTCTTTGCATGAACTTAACAATCCATCACTGTGCATGAATCTTGCGACGCATTCTTTGTTCTTCAGCTCCCATGGGGCATTACCCTCCATGCAAAGTACTTTTGGCTG
Source organism: Acanthaster planci (assembly GCF_001949145.1). The sequence continues at coordinate 2,694,918 of NW_019091363.1, forward strand.
GACTCTACTTTCCCCAGTTGTGCTGAATCCTCCAACACCCATTAGATTTTGAAGGATCTCAGAGACGGTCAGGAGGAGGGTTCTTACAAGACACGTTTTATATCAAGTTGTGGTACTTTCCTCGTCTTCTACCTCTGCAACCCAAAGTTTGAATACAATCAAGGTTGGCATGTGAATTGGGGTCTGATCAGTCCCGACCTGATCCCTTGGGGTTTCCCTGTTCCCAATAACCTATTGATGATACTGTATTTGTGTGCAGGATATGTTGGGGAACAATGAAGCTCAAACCCAAAGATACCAGGCTGTTCAGGTATGAAAATTCTTTTTCCACCTTGAATCCTGATCCCAAAATTGTATTGCTTAACTAAACTCAGAGTAGAAACAAAAATAAGGTCAAAGTTAAGTTCTTAGATGTTTTACCCTTCCCCGTCTGATTTTCTTTGGGTAGCAGTTTACTGTGAGTATTTCTTTTGAATTATTAGTGTACTGATTCTTTCTTTTTTTTCAGGAAAAAATGTCCGCCTTAATGAGTCAGAATCAAATCTTGGTGACTGGAAACCAAAAACTAGACATGGTAAGTGAGAAGGAGTGATTGCATTGGCAGATGAATGAAATTCACATGATGTAGGATTGCTGTAGTCATGATTTTGATCAGTGGGTTGAGTTACATGTACATTGGGATATGGCCCTGATATCTCAGAGATTAACAGACCTAAACTATAATGACGTTACGCTTTGTATATGTATGTGCTTTCCCATAGGGATGGATGTGTCCTACCCTGCTGCCATAGGAAAGCACATATGTAAACAAAGTGTGATGATCATTATGTTATTGGTATATTCAGAATAGTTTTCACAAGCTTTAATTGGTTATGAAATCAATACATTTTATGATTTGCAGAATGGAATAACCTTTTAAAAAGTTCGAATTAATTGAATACTTGCCATGCCCAAATAATTTCACTTGAAAGACTGTAAAGAAGTATAACTCTAACTACTTAATTTTATTCATATAGGAGCCTATGAATCTGTCCGAATCCTCCGCTATGTAGAAACACAATGACACTTTGCTTTAGCTTTCGTACTGTAGGTAATTCATGCCTCCTGTAAAGTACAAGTGTCTTGTACTAGTCTTGGGATCAAACCTTCCTCAATCTTGCAATCCTCCAATACCACTTGGCGGGGTTTGAAGCTTCTGGAAAGCTCCGGGCTGAAGAAACTGTGATTGGTCTGAATAGCTTAATTTGGCTGTTAAGTCCACTGATGCTCATGTTGGAAGTCGAGTTCCCCTGTGTCTTCTCTAATTGAGCCAAACTCTCTTATTTCTTGACCAGGCCAGTCAGCATCTCCAGCAGGTGATTGCCTCCCAGTCCCAAGAGCTAGACACACTCAGGGATCACCTCAAGAGAGCCAGGACTGATCTCAGAGCAGCAAACCTACAACTGGCTGAGATGAGAAACACAGCTGAGAAGCTCAAAGAAGAAAATCTGGCCAAGGTACTAGCTGCTTTGGTTGTTTCGCATCATGTGCTCAGACCCTGAAGAGGGCATCGGAATGAGAAAATGCCAATCAATTGATAAACCTGTTTGAAAAATTGGAATTTCATTTTTAAATTTAACTTAAATTCAGGCCATTTAATAAGGGTGTCTGTCACAAATTCTGTAATGAATTAATGGACAGCACTTACTGTACACTTCTTTTTGTTTCAGTGACATGGTTGGCTTTTATGCTTTGGGAAAGACAAAACAATGAAATCTTTATATTGTCCAGTTTTAAGTACGGGTAAGATGGCAATTCAGAATTTGGAAACTTTAAGACGTTAATTTCACCTTACGAAACTCATGTCGTTTAAGAACAGACAATCTGAAAGACCCACTTTTTTTCCCATTCACATCATATTACTGCATCCTATTTTGGAATCATGGTTATCCCTTCCATCTGCTGCATCTTGGTCAAACACCTCTCAACATTTCACCATAAACACACTATCATCAACACCAGCTTAGCAATATCCTGTTTTTTTTCCTGTCAGGAGAGGGAGAGTCAACAGGCCAAAGGTCGAGAGGAATCAGCCGACAGTAGATTGACACAGCTACAGGCTGTGGTCATGGACCTAGAACACAGGTAAGCTTTAATGCCATTCACTCTCCCTATGCGTCACGTCAACCGTACTCCAAACTATTACCAAAGTGTTGTTAACAGCACCCCCTCCGGCACAGTTTTCTAAAAACCTGCAGGCCTCAGTTGGATGCGTTTCTTTCCTCCATAGATTAACTAATTTATCTGAAGAAAATGCCCAGTTGCTTGCCAACCTGAAGGAACAGGAGGAGAGGATGCGATCCTTACACCACAAGTGGTAAGCACGCAATAACACCGAGTATGACCGAGCAAATGCCATCCATAAGCATCAGAACTTGGACTTTGTCTACTGATAAGGAAAATGTGATGATGGTGGGTGAAGCAACTGTGTTAAAGCGGTGTTCAGATCTGGCACATGACCACAGTGAACGTTGTAAAAGTATCTTAATTGTAGCCACACTGTTAAAGGAGCAGTGTGTTACAAACAATTTGCTGGACTGATTTCTGCTGTGCAGTGGCAAAGCTGAGCGGAGAGAGCATGAAGCATTGGCCCAGGTACGAGACAGCATCCAGATGGTGGAAAACGCTCTGCTTGAGAAAGATCAGGTCAGTCACTTGTTGGAATTTATTAGGATGTCTTTGAGATGTTGTTTAATGCTGTCGCACAGGCTTGTTAAAGTGTTGCTGATGGCCACGTTGTGGTTAAGACAATGTCTTTTTCTCTCTGGCAAAATGAAGTTCTTAATTTTAATTTTTTAATAACAGCTTTTAATTGGAAAAATCAGCCGACCCCAATATTGCTATTATTCCAAAGGAAATGATGAGAACATTTCCAGATATTCAGTCTTCAGACATTGTCTCTCTGTATTGAGCCCCAGCCTTACCTTCCTTTACTGTCAGGCCCTGGTGCGCGAGCAGCAGAAGACTCATGAACTAGGCAGGCTCCAGGAAGCCCTGTCCAAGCTGATCAACGAGGCTGGCAAGAGAACCAGACAAGAGGTGGACAACGTCAGGAAACAGTGCAACACCAACATTGGGAAACTCATGGAGGAGATACAGAGCCTAGAAATGGTAGAGAAGGGCTACAGTGGATCCCATCCATAGAGCTATATCTAGAAACCAGAGTGCCAACTTCTCATTTCTCCGTGCGAAGAAAATTTGACACCGTCCTGGGCGTAGACATTTTGAATCTATCTGCATGCTTGTAGCACATGTATAATCAAATAGAATGAATATCGAATAATGTATTCTAAATGCAACCCGCAAGGACAACCTATGCAAACATAGAGAAAAATGAAATGCTTATTTACTGATTGTGCGTTCAGGTTTTCAGGTTTTTTGTTTGTCAGGTTTGTTGATGGATCGTTTCAGACTACTGACGCAGATATGCAAATAGTCGTACAAAAGCCGTACAAAATTTCAAGTTTTCCATAGGTTTGTGCACAAACAGGCATCACTTTGTACAGGAGTCAGTGCTCTAGTTTTTATATATAGCTCTGTGGTCCAAACCAACTGGCTGTGCCTCCGAGTAGAACATTCGCTGCTAAGGCTATGGCTTCCATAGGTGCATGTATTAGACATAGCCATACAAAGGTCAGTGGGAGGGGGTTTGGCTATGTGGAGTAGTTGGTGAGTCTGCTGTGAGTCGGGTCGAAAATTGATAAGACCTGAATTGTATGTAGGAATGTGGAGAGTTTTAAGACCGGGCTGAAGACGCACCTTTTTAAACAAGCATTTTTAGTTTCTAAGTATTGATTTTAACTGTGGTACATGTAGGTTTTATTTATTTCTTATTTATTTATTCATTCATTTAATTATGTATTTCTTTATTTATACTTATACTGATGTACAGCACCTGGGAACAGCTTGATTGGATTGGGCGCTTTATAAATGTCAATTATTATTATTTATTATGTATACCTGCCAACCGTTCTTGCCAATCGAAACTGTCCAAATTTTTACAGTTTTAGAATGCGAAACATCAGAACGTTCCAATTTCAAGTTAAAAAAAAAAAAATTCCTGGCAAAATGGGGCTGTATTGAAGAATAAATGAGGGTGCTATTTTCAAAAAAGGAGAACATCATTTACTTTGGCAAAATATTACATGTATGCAGTGAGAAACAATAAGCAGCTAGAATCTGGAATACAAATAAGCCTGACTTCAAAACCTCCACAGTTACCACACATTTGCAAGAGGACATTGTGCCAAGCTGCAATCTAACTGGCCTTTCTCTAAACAGGAGAATGCCGAGAAGCAAGCTGAGATTGAAAGAGCCATGAGGGAGAAGAGGGCAGTAGAACAAGAACTGGAAACAGTAAGTTGAGCACTCATGTAATCTTGATCGGTCTTAATCTTGATAAGCCGACATCAGTTACTGGCTCTATCCACTCTGTTCTCTCTCGTCATCATCTTATTCCTTGCATGAATGCAAATAAACTCCTGACAGTTTGTCTTCAGATCAAGGTGTTTTAAAAGCCATTAATTAATAATCTCCTGAAGGCAAACGTAGACTACTCACAAGAAATCATAGTGTGGACAGCATAGCCAAAGTGCATGTGATTTTCATGTTAATATACACAAAACTAGTTTTCTTGTTAAGGATTCTAGGTCTATGTCAGCAGTTTAGTTCAAGTATTCTAGTACTTGATTTGAATCAGCAACCTCCAAAATGCCACACTTTTGACCTATCTAGCCCTATGATTGCGGTATTCAGTATTCAAACATTCCTCAGCGAAGTTATTAGAAACATTTTCATCCACATTATATGCGCAATAAACCTTAAACAGTCCACTGTTGTGTTTTTATATTTGTTGTAATTATGAACTTACTGTTTCACTGAACTCCTGAACTGATTCTGCTGACAACAGGTGTACAAGGAGGGGACCAAGGGGCCGGATGACCATCTGTATCAGGAGCTACAGGGTCGGGTTAACATAGCTGAAAGGATGAGATCACAGGCGGCAGTGCAAGTGCAGAAACTAGAGAAGGCTATGCAGAGAATGGAGAGCAGGTGAGATACAGTCAATCAATCAGTCAAGTAATCTAACAGTCAACTAATGCAAAGCTTTGGTACAGGTGCAGAAAGTGGAGAAAACTGCAAAATATGTCAGTCAGTCATTCCATCAGTCAGTCAAGTAATCAGACCCTCAACTAGTGCGAATGTACACTGGTTGTGTAGAAACCAGAGAATGCTACTCACTGAATGGTTTGGAGAGCAGGTGAGCTAATCAATCAGTCTGGCCTGGTTAAAGGTCTTGGGAAAAGGTCTTGACTGCAACACTGGTAACTTCTGTCATAGCTGATCACCTGCCACTGGCAGTCTTGACCCCTTAGGAAATGTAAGTGCAGTCCATTTTCAGCAAACTTCCTGGCTCTTCCCCTTCCACAGCCAAGAGGAGGAGAAGTCCCAGAGCCTCCTGATCAATGAGCAGCTGAAACAGCGGCTGGACAAAGTGGGCAAGGAATGTGAGGCAGTGTCAGAGGAGAGGCTGAGACTGACGGAGGTTGCGGATGATTACAAGAGACGACTCCTGACTGCCCAGAAGGAGAAAGCTGTAGCTGAGAGGAAGTGTCTGTCGCAGGTGAAGTTGAATGAGCCTTATGAATTGGGTTTTTCCCATAATAAGTTTGAAGTTGAGTTTGAAGTCTTGCACCGTAAAGAAAATGCATCTTTATCGTTTTCTCTCCAAAGGTTTCTCTGGGCTTTCAATACAGGTACTTTTGAAGAATTCCAGGTCACTTTATCAGAAAGAATTAAGATTGTTAGTGTTTCCTTTGACCACTTGCTGCCGGGTGGTTTGAAAAATGCAGTGCACATAATCGGGACTTTTCCAAGATTTTCAGTTTTAACAATTCTTCAACAATTCATCATTTCAACTAATGGACGTTTACACCCACATGAATCACTTTCTGGTGGCCACTCTAGTCTGACAGACAAAATCTAATGACGCCGGAGTATTTCAGCCAGGCCTGCAGCCTGATAAAAAGAACCCAGATTGTGCAGTGTTATATAACTATCTTTTGTTCACAAACCTGGCACAGTGTGCTGCTGACCTCTTCAATAGGGGCCAGATTAGCATGCAGCGATGCTGTGTGGCTCATCGCTGCGGTGGTGGAGGGCATTTGTCCCCGGTGGTAATCTGCTCGCACTAAATGCCCACAACCGTGGTATACTGTTTCAAAACAAGGCTGGATTATCTCCACTATTGACAGTGAAAAAATGTTGGTAATGCCCAGCAGCTCAATCTTTTGTGCCGTGCACGGTCTTTTGTTACAAGGCCCAGCTCTTTGTCCCAGTTTCGGGCTCCCCGGCTTCGTGTATAAAGCCTATGTGCTCAAAAACGGGTCCCGGGGCAGCAAGAGGTTAAAGGAGAAGTTAGCATTTGATTGCTATGTCTGAATGCTATGGCTATGGCTTGAAATAACACATGCACTTATAGTAGCCGCTGACTAGTGGCTACACCCACTTCCCATAGACACGTGTAGTAGATTCAGACATGGGTTGATGTCTTTGTTGGGCATACAGATGACGGCCATGCAGCAGGAGACGAGCCAGTTACGAGCGGAGTACGAAGCCAGGCTGGACAGCACCGAGCAAGGCAACCGTCAGGCCATGAAGGAACTCCGAGAGATGCTGACCGCTCAGCAGAGGATGAGTGCAAAGTATGCACAGCAACTTGCTGTATTCCGTTGGGTCACTACAGCTGTTCCATTGGGCTGATACTTTGGGGTGGTACTACTAAGACCTTTATTTTTATGAATCTTTATCATTTTTTTTCATTAGTGTTGAAAAAAAGGAGTAGCATTAATTACACTTGTCTATGATTGTTTAATGCTATACTTTTATATAACAGTACTTTTTACAAGACGCAACATGCTTCTGCTTATTGCCTTCATTATCATTCCTCTTTTTTTTGGACTAAAGATGGAGGGAGGAATCCAAAACACTTGCCCAGAAATTTGAGGCCAAAGTGAATGATCTCAGGTAAGTCCAGGGTAACCTTTACAGAGATCGTTTCAACAGTTTAGGACCAAAAATCTCTGATGTCTGTCCGTCCTTGTTTGGTTTTTAAATCTCTGATGTCTGTCCGTCCTTGTTTGGTTTTTAATTATTTGCTCATGACTATCACTGACACCAGGTTTTTTTGGGGGGGGGCTGTGTTAGTTTTGGATTACACAGGATGCACATCTGTTGGCTGTGCATGACATTGGCTTTCTGTGCTCAAATGATGATGCTGACCTGATTATGCTTGACACCTCTCCAGAGTTCTTGTCAAGCTTGTCACAAGTCCCAGGGAATAAACGGTAATATAGGGAATGCATTTGCCCAGTTCATTTTGAAAAGCAGGGTGATGGGAGACTGGATGACTTGTCTTAGACTTTGCAAGGAGTTGACATCAAAATATTGTTTCTCATGGATCAGTTGTCTATGGTTACGTTACCCGACAGATCAGAGATAGCCATGCACAAGCAGCGTTCGGAGGAACTGACATCACAACTCAGCCAGCAGAGGGAGATGTTTCTGGAGGTACGTCAGCTGGCATTTTCTTTCGACTTTTTCCATGCGCAAGTTTAGCCAAATTGCCAAGATGAATGTTTGACATTCATCAGTCTAAGCAGCTTTACATTTCCTTGAATGGATAGTCTTGGTGTTGTGATATCTGTTGGTGATGTTTTCATGTTGTTTTATTCAATTTTTAGAGTGAGAGGAAGCAATCAGAGGAAGCAGAAACGATTCGCAAACTCAACCGCAAACTTGCCGATACTGAACTCAGGGCTGCCACTACAACTAAACAGGTTCTCATCATCTTGTAACGTCGTAGCGCACTTTCACTCACATCAAAATCTGTTACCACTATCTCCCTTTGGTACTCCTGCAAGAAACCTTCCTGAGCCCTCCAAACTCTTTCAGGAAACCATTGACACATTCTTTGTAATCAAGAATCGTCAATTCCCATGGAAAGTCAACGTCGCTGGAGACTATACCATCATCAACCTGCAAGATCCTTCAAAACCTCTAGGAGGATTGTGAAGGCTTTCGGGAGGATGAGGGTTGATTTGGAGTGAGGCTGATATGTTAGTTATCCTAATGGTAAAATGTTGCCCTCACTTGGTGGCGGAATTTGCAACGGCTGCTCCTAAATTATGGAATGCCTTGCCATGGCACATAAGGTGCGAGCAGAGCCTTGCCGTTTTTAAAAGTAAAGTAAAAACTTACCTTTTTAATGGTGCATTTGCACAATGATATTGCACTGCAAAATTCTTGATTTTATTAGTTTTATTTATTGGGTTATTATTGTTAGTTTAAATTTTAATGTAGGTTTAGCTGTGATTTCTAATTTTAGTGTCACCGTGTCTGGTATAATTACTTGTCTTTTAGCGTAGGTAGGTTTAGAGGCGTCTGTCCCCGGGAAGGATGAGACATCACCGATGCCAGCAGGGTTAGATCTTGGTAAAATTGTTTTCCCTATTGTTGGGACAGACGTATCCCCATACTGCCGTTTGGGTACTAGCATGGTGACATTCATTCATTCATCCCTTCATATCTTAAATCCATTATTTTTTACATCACCTTGTACTCCGCCGTTGACCATTTTTTATGGAAATGGCACTTTATAAATGAAACTTGTGTTTCATGCTTTGACAGCTGTCGCAGCAGTTAGCCAGAGAGAAGCGACTGCTGCATGACAGGAAACACCTGCAGAATGAACTGGAGAAGCTCAAGCTAGAATCCAGTCGGTCCATCAGGTAAGTGGTGGGAGTCAGTGAGTGGGTTTGCCACCTGTTTGTTGTCACACATACGTGTAGATCTCAGTCATCTCACTGTTGCTTTTACCGGCACAGATTCAGTAAAAAAGGGTTACCAAGGTAGACTGAATCTAAATTAGATTACTGATTTACACATCGATGCAAAACAATGGGAAAGGTGAAAATTTAGACTTTTTGTCAGAAGATCTTCATTATCTATTAATCACTGTGTACTGCATGTACGTTGGGGTGCGTCATGTGACCCACTTAACCACTTCCTGCCGGGGATTCTGGATCCGGACATGTATGCTTTATATGCATGGCCGCGGTCTCCAAACATGGACAAAGGGAACAGGGCCTTGTAACAAAAGATCGTACTCGGAACAAAAGACCAGGCTGCTGGGCATTACCGACATTTCTTCACTCTCAAAAGTGGAGATAATCCAGCCTTGTTTTGAAACAGTATACTACGGTTTGGGGCATAGAGAGCGAGCGGATTACCATTGGGGACAAAAGCGCTCTACCACCGCAGCGATGAACCGCACAGAACCACTGCATGCAAATCTGGCCCCTATTGAAAAGAGGTCAGCAGCGCACTGAGCCAAGTTTGTGAACAAAAGAAAGTTTAACACTGCACAATCTGGGCTCCTTTTACCAGGCTGCAGGCAGAGGGGCCACCAGATAGTCCTTCACGTGTTTGTAAGTGTCCAGTAAATGAAGATTGGAATTTTTAAAGATTTTTGAAAACGGAAAAAAATGATAAATATCCCGGCCCAGCATCATCAACATTGATACCTGCCCCTTCAGGAAGTGGCTAAAAAAGGAGGTGCACTCAGATTGATTTTAGAACAACCAAAGACAAAGCTTTGTCTTGGCACAGTCACATCCAAAATCCTGGGCCTGGAAGAACTACTCAAACTAAAGGGACATAATCCAGTCAAGGTTCAGGGTGATTCACACAGGTGCACAAAATACCACTTAATATTTGCCTTTATATTTGCCTGGTGTGCTGACTTACTGGCCTTGGTTTAGACTGTGACTTGTTCATAAAATGGTCCTTTATTTTTAAATTGTGTCCATGAATTCCCCTGATGCAGGTTACCTGATCCAATCCACTTATCAGACTTAGACAGACCTGAAGCCATGCTAGCAGCCAACAGGATCCACAACGGCAGAGCGACGATGACCCTAGGCCAACATCTCAACCTGAATGGCAACAATGCAGCAGGTGGCATGGGTGGAGGGACCACTAGCCACATCAGCAGTGTCCGCAGCGGGCGATCCTCTTCTCTTGGGAGTGGCAACTCTTCACCGATGTAGTTTATATAAGATGTGCCCCGTGGAGGAATGTGGTTGGACATGGGGTCAATCTCACGGGCTGCTTAATGGATAAAGGAAACATCCCAGCAGGTTTCAAAACTTGGATATGCTGATCCTGTTCCCTGCTCTACCCTTCAGTCCGCCTTGAGTAGAAATACCCTCTGAATGCTTGAAAAGACTCATGTTGGTGGGGAGTGTATTAGGGATTAGATTCCTCAGCTTTTCAGCTGATTTCAGCTTTTTTTCCCTCACTGGATGTGTACAAAGGCATAGGAGATTTTCACAATTCAGCTTCTTTATGCCTTGTTTCAGCTGTTTTCACCTATTTTTATCATTGGTCAAATCTCACCCCGGTGTATATCGTGTTAGTAGTGACACAACTGTAACCTCTCGCATTTCATAGTCATTTTTGAACCTGCAAAGTGCAGTTCCCACAAAAGGAGTCTCTGTTGCTCGGAAAATTGCACCTTCTTTTGGTCCCACTCGGGACAGATACTCTGCAGCATGGTATTTTAAGTAAGGTGTGAAAAGAACAAAGAGTATTTAAGCTGTCTTTTGAAGTTAGCATGCTCTTCACCGTACATACACCTGTTAGTGAGTAACTGGGTTTGTTAGCGCAGAACTGCACCAAGAAACTCATTTGTGAAAATTACTGTAACCTTTGGGCTAAGACAGGCAGTTCAGAGAATGGGGCGTCTTGTTATCTGTGTATGCAGAAGTGTAGACAAGGCAGTGATCTATGTGGGTTTATACGGAGAACCTCATGCTGTCACTCAAATGTATCACATGGCCAGTAGCAGTCGACGTCCCTGTCCCAAGGTATGCTCACTCTGTCAATACCAGAACAGGGTTTTTCATTGCAAGCTAAATGCCAGATACCTACCAAATGTTGAAAATTCTATGCAGTGCTTTGTGGGCATTCTAAGGATTCCTGTTTGCATAACTCTTTTGACCAGCGTTAGGCTGGAGGCACTGAAGCACAGGAACCATTAATGAGGGTTTGATAGGTGCCTTGCCGTTCTTAAACCTTCGTGGAAGATTCGGATCAGCAGAATAAATGCTCCTGATAATGCCTGAGGCTTATAAAGCCAAAGCACATTTTTATTATCGTTCATAAATACCTTTTTAGTCAAGAAGTCAAAACAAGTTTTAAAAATAATACAAATTCTCAACAATTTTGTTGACCAGTTTCACTTCATTTTTTCAGACGTCCCTCTAGCCATGTTATGGTATGTTCCTCTCATGGATTTATTTATTTATTTATTTTTTACCCTGGGGGATCCATTCAGTAAGCCTGCTCACTGATCTCCCATGGATCCCAGCTTACATAATTTAAGACATTAAAATACCAAAAATACAATACAAAAAATAAAAAAGGATGAAAATTAGCAAAACAAATAAGAACTCATTTTACCAATATAATCAAACCAACAAAAAAATTGCACACAGTTCCACAAAAACTCATAGATTATAGTACACTACAACACAATGTATAGTCATAACAATCCCCTTATATGGAGATTGCCATGGTCATGGCGCCTACTTTGTGAAGTGGCATGCAGCCATGTGGGTGTTTTATCTATTGTTTAAGACCAGCCATGAGACAGGCTCTCAACCAGTAGGTATAGCTAAACTGTTTTAGGTATGTATTAAGGGAGCCCGGCGGATAGACTGATGCGTGAAAGCCTTTCAAAGGCTGAGCCAAGCTTCAGCCAAGCCTAGGCCAATGGACCTTCATAATCCCCAGCTGATAACAATAGACTGAGCTCCTATGAATAGGGTCTTAATAATAGGTATACTGTTGCAGCATGTAAGGTCTAAGTACCCAAGTTTGACAAGAAATAAAGAAGAAAATATGAGTTCCAAATATGGCAGGAGATATAAATTGAAAAGTGTCAGTCAAACTAAAGAACAAACTCAAGAGGTGTGATAGTTGTAACAGAATCGCTTAGCAAACATGATGCAAATTCTTTATCGGAACTGAATATTTTGGCACAAAGGAATATTTACCCATCAAATCCCATACTTCAGTATCTGATGATCTTTTTTTTTACAAGAGGGGCCTTGTAAGAATCAATTATTGTCATTTCTATGAGTTGTAAATATTTTCAATTTTTTTCCCAGAAATATAAAGTGTGTGTGTGCTTGTTTATTTGAATGAATTGTGGTACAAAGGTCTTAAAAGGCTGCATTTGTAATTTGGAAAAATAACATGCATTTACTAGTTAATGTACATGTAGTATTCAAGCCTTAATATTTTTAGTATTTGCATTCAGATTTCTTTTACAGCTTTGTAGTACATTGTATTTTGAAATTAACCAAATAGCCTATGGAATTGATTGCCTTTGCGTTATAATGTTGTTTCAATGGAATATATATTTATTAGCTTGTTTGGTTGAAACGTGTGTTGATGCATTTCCTAGTATTTGACTATCTGCTGGATACTGGTTTTTATCAGTAAAACCAATTCTCTGCCTTACCTTGATACAAGCATACAACTCCATTGTATGTTTATCCTTCATTTATTGACTAATATTGATTTCCGTATCACACATTTCATTTCAAGTGTCATTTGATTTTCACTACAATACCTGGGTGCTTTTTTTGAGAGCTGATGGTAAAAAAGTTAGTTGAGTTGGACTCGAACCAAAGACCCTCTGCTTACCAGTGCAAGGATTTTACAACGTGACCACCGAGTTTGTCAGGGTCACATGGCATGTTCCATCAGCAGTCCTCACTTTGATGTTAATCAGTTCAGAGATGTTTGCCACTCTTCATCGGCTCTTACCTGAAGCATACCATGCTCAACACCACCTGTTAGTTTTCAGGACTCATTGTTTACTTTTCTTTATAGGGAGGTACCTTTATTTGACTTCTACAGTAAACTTGCATGTTAACTCTTTTGCATTGTTAAAACTCTCACTGCCTCAATCGCCACAGTTGATGAAAGTTGCGGTGAAATGCAGATGCCAAAAAGATGCAGACTAGTAACTGAGAATACCAGGGTCGGTGTGAAAAAAAGACATCCCTAATGACCTCCCCTTGCAACAGGTAGAAGCTAGCAATTGCATCCAGTGACAAGATTTATAATTCTGTATGGACTTCCTTGAAGAAGTGCACCCTTGGGCATAAAGCAAAGCATTACTGTGGTTCCCACACAGTGTGCAAGCGGCTTATGGATGAGTGCATTTCATGCGGAGGTAACACGAATTTGCATTCATTCAAGTAAAAAAATTAGTTGCATGTGCACCACACCTGTGATATCACATAAACCATTCACTGAATCAATGATTTAAGTCCTGCTGCAGTAGCCTGATTCCAGACCCTTTTTTCTCCTGAAATTTCAGATCACCTGTTGGTAATGTACAGGTGAGCAAGCTCTGCCGTGTACCTGAAATTTCAGGCACAAATGTTACAGACTTCCTTCGTGCTTGAGCGCGCAGCCATTGATTGTTCATCAAATTACTGCGTCTGCTGGTCTGCTAAGGCAAGCACGTACAGTCAGTATGGCCCCAGATCTTGCATTATATTCTGTTGAAATTTTGACCTGGTTTTCTCCTTCCTGGTCGCATTATTTTACAAGCTGAACAAACATTACACAGGGTATACTAGGACATTCCTTGTTTGATTAAAAAAAATTGTAAACTGAAATAAAACTTTTGTAAACCAAAAATGTGGTTAAATGTATTGTGCATTATTTAACAGGCATGCAACTTTTCCTTGGATCAACTGATTTCGTCATTTTTCACTTCCCTCTCATGCCATTGGAATTTGAAAAAAACAGTACAAAATCTTGCGAAGATTGGAATTTCCTCTTTTTTGTCAAAGACCAAGTTGCAAGCCTGATCAAAAAGAAGTTTGTACTTTCTCTGCTTTGAATGATTTGTGTAGAAGGCACATCACTGAAGAAGGTAAGTTGATAATCACTTGAAAGTTTCTGTTGTGAAACAAATAATAATGAAGTTATTGATAACATGCACTTGGCACTCTTGGCACTATGCCTTGGTAGTATTCAGTCTTGGCATGCAATATTTTTGCTCTCCACCTTTCTTGTTTTTTTTTTCTTGCTTTCTTCAGGTATCTGTTAAGCTTAATACCCGGTGTTACAAAGCAAAGAAATTTTTAAGTGTATTACTAATGCATTTTCCGATCATTAACCCTCAGAAATCAGGTCATGCTAAGTTCATGAGGATTTTAACTTCCGGCTTTGTAAAGTTTCAGGATAAAATGTTCTGGAGAAGAGCTGTGAAGTGTTGAAGTACTATCACAAGCCATAAATAGCATGTTTACCATGCAAGCATTATGTGGACTTTTCCAGTAAAAGTGTTTCATGTTTGCCAACAGAAAATTCACAACAGCCAAACTTCTGCTTTCACAACATCTCAAAGGATGTATTGACAGGTTGGCTTCGGTGAAAAAAAGATTCCGCGTCGTCAGATCCTGTAATTTTTTGTTGATATAAATAGCTCGGATCACTATTTGGATAAGGTTTTGAAATCAGGAATAAAATCCTCAAGTACAATAGCTGTTCTCACTGAGTATAACCAGCTTTAGGAACCAATCACAATATGAACTCGGCAGTCAGACACTTTGCAGACTCTGTCTTACCTTGAAAAATGGGTTTGTTTATGTGAATGCCAACATGCCCACCAAAATGTTATGGCTGCGCTGATGTAAAAGGTCAGCCCAATTTTTTTGTAATGGGATTACATTTTGTTGTAGGTTTTGTTGTAGGCCACAGAGTAATACCCGTGTGAAAATGGAATAGATTATTTGTTCATGGGAGAATTGATGGTTTGTTTTCTGTTCTCTGTTTGCTGTGCATGGTGTATGGATTGTAGGGATTTCTCTTTTATCTCCAATATTTTGATGCAATATTTCTTGCAGGGCAGTTTGAGTTTCCATTTTCATGTCAGCATTTTATCGAGTTTTGTCTGATAGGTATTTTCCTATTATAGGTACATTTGATGAGGTGTAGTCAGGGATGTATGTGTTGGTTTTAGGTTGTATTGCTTGTAAAGTTGTTGCTGTCCGTTGATTCTTCTGTATTTTTCATTATTGCTCTTTGCCAGTTTGCTGTTGGGTTTCTTCATCTGATTATGTCTGCAGCTGATATTGTGAGTTTCCCCAAACTGTCCAGTTAGTCATAGCACTGTACAACTCGGCAGCAGTAGTTTTTTCAGCTCAGTTCCAAGGTTTCCCAGCACCAAGCACAGGATTCAAGGATTTGTATCCAGCTGTGAATTTTGCTCTTAAGTTGAATTGAACTTCTGCAGAGCTAGCTGTGCAGCAGTGATTGTGTGCCTGCAGCCACGCCCCTGGGCAGGACTTGCACCTGAAACTGGCTGGGATCTTATACTGTGTTGACACTGCAGTAGAATCCAAGTTTTCTTGACAGTGCTGCATGATAGTGATGGAGTCTTATATTGTTGCTGTCTGACATACTGGAATACAATTAATGTTGAAACTCCTATGGGAACTGCTATAACCTCCATGCTGTGTTTGCAAGGTGGGTTTTTTCACTTTTCAATCCAATACATGAGTCATGTTATATTTTATTCACTTTGGCAAACTTGATGTGTAGATTACAGATAGATTGCATGTTAATAATCTGTCAAGTTTGAGCCATGTTTGTCGTTTTATTCAGAATGTGGGTTTCAAGAATTAATGTGATCATAATGTACATCCGTTAAAGGTTGATGACTGGACTTGCATAGGGTCTGGTACATTGTGTGGTTTTCAGGTTTTCTCCCTCAGCTACACGATTCATGACCAGGTACGGTTTTTTGGCCCTTTATAAGAAGGAATATTTTAAAGAGACAAAACTCGATTTCCAATTTAACGCTGCTTGTGTTTTGAACTTACACCATTTTGAAAAGAAATCCAGCTTAGTCTTTTCAAATAGGTAAATCATTAGAATTAGAAAACCACAGTAAATGAAGCGCCCAACCTTCCGAGAAAATAAAATAAATAAAAGGAGTGCAGCTCTTTATTTAAATTGACACCATTTTGGTTGGATTTTGAAGAAACTTTTCAGGACATTTGGGGAAACCTCTAGATTTTTCTCAATGGAGAGAACACTCCCCCCCCCAACTCATTTTCTTGATATTATTTCTTTTGCTGGGACTATGGGGTGAGGTTTACTATGGTAACCACCCTTGTCTCTCCCTCTCTCCCAGTTGCATGATATGTCACTATCAGCTTGATTTTCTTCTCTATCAAGATGTCAATTGTCTGTTTCAAATATCCTTATTTGTTTAGAGCGATCATGATTTATCGGGTAAGCGTTCTGTATGTGAATATTTCTTACCCTCATTATCACACCGTGACAACTTTTATTACCCCGTTTGCGAAATCCTGATTTTTTCCCCTGTTACTCAGAAACACCATTTGCATAAGTTATCTTATCAAACGGAAGTTGCCCAACTCCAAGGTTTCCTAGTTTCAGTGTGGTGGGGTCACCGATCGATCGTGCAAGTGATTACTTGGGTCTTTGATTGCATACAGTAGGATGTGCTGAAACCGAATATGGAATTCTTCCCGGACATTATGTGGTTATGTGGCACACATTGCATTGACATGATTATTGTGTTCATGCTATCATGAATAACATTTCTAGTTGCGTGGGAGGTTAAGTTATTTTGATTGTTTGAGGTTGACTTGGTTTGTTTTTTCAGCCCTTCCCTACTAATCAGAGTGTAAGACAACTGTTTTGTTTTTAGGGATTTTGTTAAATGTTCATCTCTGTCATTCACTATAATTTTCTTCCAGTCAGATAGATATTTTGGTAAGTGTTTATTTCAATTTTTAAGTTTGTGGGGTTTTTTTTGGGGGGGGGCATTCAACCATTTAATTATTTGAACTATGAAATATTAATTTTTTATAGCAGTTTGTAATTCTTGTGCATAATAAAGTGCAAACATAACAAGGTTTGATTGTTCTAAACTGCTCTTATAGTCCTTCGATGATTTCTCTGTACAGTATAGTTTGAAGTATTATTTCTTATTATTCAGTATTGTACATGTACATGTAATAAGTCAGTTAACCTTTTTGCTGGTGTGTCAATAATGTTTAAATAGGTGTCACTGAAAATGATGAATCAGGACAAAATATCTCAGCTGAGATGGCAAACATAGTGCTAAATGTGAATGGCCGTTGTACTACTAAACAAACACTCCAAGCCAACCATGCACACCAATTATACCACAACATATGTTCCCAACCAGCTGTCTGAGTACACTGTGAGTAGATCAGATTTGATGATCACTCCGGTAAATAGGACGGCAATTGTGGTCTGGCATTATACCAGTGTTGTGAATGGCCTTTTGAGTCAAGTACAGGGATTATGAGTTGGCTTGTGTAGACCCCTACGATTGGCTGGGCATCACGTGCTGTTGTGGGCATTTACTGCGGATGCTGAGATCAGGTTTGATTAGAATTCACAGACCGACTTAAATGTTGAAATTGAGTCACAAAGTGCTTGGTGAAACTGCATGTACAGTATGGTTACAACGCCGCAAGAACACTGCCTAGTATTAGTAATTTATCCAGTCTGGTATCCAACACAGTGTCTTGCTGTCTGACTTTTGCCCCAGTTTCTTTCAGACAAAATCCAACATTGATGGATTAAATGAACCCTGAACGGACTTCTCACTTCCATAAGGGATCATCATCAGTCCTCTCTTCTGCATGCTGGAGGCACTTCATCCATCTCAAGCTTGACCCAAAAATCTCAAGCTGGTAAGTTCAGGTTATAACCGTGGGTCTTTTCCCATGGTGTTGCTGTAAGAGAAAGTAGAGTGATTGGATGGTTGTTTTGAGTGTGTGACCTGTTTCTCAGTGATGTGATACATTTCTTAGCTGTTCGTGATCCGAGTGTCTTGTCATCATGGTAGTAGGGGTGGGGAAGCGTCGCTCCCTTTGCCTGCCTCTTTCTGTTACTCTCCCCTCCCCATATCATCACAGCATGCCTACATCACAGTATTTCTCACCAATTTTATAGTCCAGGGTTTATTATGACCTGCCCAGGAAAGAGGCAGCTGCTAGTGTTTACAATGACAGTGCTTCATGTACATGAGTAGCTCAGGTTACTTGGTTTCACTGTCCTACTTGCATCACACACTGTCCTTGTTTCCCAGGAGTCCAGCCCATGGGTGGGCCTGATTAATTTCCTTCTTCTCATCAAAATTTAATGTACATTGTTCTCTGTGTATTGTAATTCCATCAATGCATTGATTTAAATGCATACTGTTCTGACATAATCTGCTGTAAATGAGTGTTTCATTCACCCTGTTTTGGCTCTGGCACATTTGAAAATTGAATGTTATTGAAACAATTTCATATGTCAAGCATTTTAAGATTCACATGGATGTACATAGCTTTAATTGTACAGTACACAATGCATGAATGAAAAATGGAAGTTCTCCTTCAAAAATCCACAGGTATACATGTATAAAGTCGTGTACAGCGGCCCTAGTGAGGTACCATGTTTGTGCTAACCTCATCACCTGTGCTTTGGCAGGATGGATTGCTATCAGTGTTCATAGTCCAGACCTATTATATAGTGATTGAGATATCTCCAGATGGCATATACGTAATTATAGTCCAGAACCTTTTTGACAGCAGGCTTGATGGCAATTGTTCCCCTTCCATGTTACCAGATGGTCCACGTGGACAGTCGTAAATGTGGCAGAAGATTGCTCACTCAACCACGTAGACCCCGTGTATGAATTTCCTGTCGTGTTAACATTGAGGTTTGACATGGTAGCTGTGATTGGTGAATGAATGGTTTCTTCTGCCTGTTTTGCCTTTGTGAAATCAACCCTTGAGCTGGAACACTTTGATAAATCTGCGTTATTCAGAGAGAAAAAATGTACAATCCCATAGTGGTTTGATTTGCATTTTGTTCCTCAGAATACAGCATGATTTTTTCTTGAGAGCTCCACCGGAAACTCATTTACAACTGGAGCAGGCTCACAAGTTAAAGACGTGGGCTGATCAATGCAGTCACCCACGATCAGATTGGCAAAGTTCAAGAACTTCAGCAACCTGCTCACAATCTGAAGCATTCGCAGTTGAGGTTGGGATAAACACAGATGATGGATTGCACAGGTTGGCAGGGTCAACCACCATTATAAAGACCAGTAAAATCTCAGGTGTATTCAAAACTTTGGAGTAAAATCTTAGGAATGGCTCAGATTGAGATTATGGAGTCAGAATGGTTGAGTTGCATGTACTCGTTCTGTGTTTCAGAGATTTAAATATACAGTTGTCACGACTCTCCCTATCCTTTAACATTTTCTCTTTTCCTTCTGTCATAGACTCATCACCAGTTTTCATCCATGCTGTACTAGACCCTCCAACTATCTGATCGTTCCTTCTCTTTTTCCCATCCACTCTTTCATCCTCCCCAATTCATCTTTCACTTAGCCTGCATCATCCCTCCACTGGCACCTCATCCATTTTCCAAGCCATTTATGTCCCACCACCGCTATCCCTCTTTACCCTATCTCTCTTCATCCCTGACTTATCTCTAGCCATATACTCCTGCCCTCTAGACATTCCAACATCACCTGCCTCAAGCCCAATTCCCCAACCCCTCAGGAGTACCCCAGCCAGCAAATGGTCATCATCCAGGGAGGTGACAAAGTCAATCCCATCTCCCATCGCTCCAGTGTGCCTGTATTTTGTCAGTGGCGTTGCCGTAGAGCCGAGGCACTGGAGGTATTTCCAAGAGCAGTTAGTTACAGTGACTCCACATCTCAACCTCTGAAGATTTCAACCTTTGACAATGGATCAGAATCCATCAACTGTCTTGGGAATACTGGCAGAAATTAATCCTTTCTAAAGGTGAGTGTTTCATGGAATGTTTTGATAATTTGAGAATTTGGTGAGGGGAATCCCCTGATTAAGAGTTGCGGAGTGACTAGAATGGCTGCGTGTTTTATCCAGGGAATAACAGTTCGCATTCTGTACATCTGCTGTGGGTTCCAAGTAGGTCCTTGGAACGATTCTTGGAACATACGCTGGGCCTAAACAGGTGAATGCTGATGAACACTGCTTTGCCAGTTCATGTGCTAAGCAAAAAAACAGAGGATCAGTTTCAAGTAATACACTTTGCATGGCACTTCAGCTGCTGGTAACCTGTTTTGCTAAGCAAATATTTTCTGTGCTATGTAGTTTTCCATGCTTAGCAGGAGACAGTGTGTGGCTGAGTCATTAGAACCAGTAAGGAACTTTTTTTCACTGGTTGTTGCGAACATCTGACATGGAGGATGGGCAATGAATTTTCGACAGAATGTGCCCAAACTGGTAGACTCTTGGCATAAAAGGAATGCACCTTAGCTTTGAAGGAACAGAAAAATGGCACTGTCCAAATCAAATATGGCTAGGACTCAGACATATACATGTAATTCTAAATGACAATTAGCCACATACATGTATAGCCATAGCTAGTGGCTTCCATAAGTACATCTGTTACTTTCAGCCACAGCCAATTAAGCTAGATGTGGCTTTATCATGCTGAAGTGGCATTAGTATAGCTGTAATAATGTTGATTGTAGGGTATGAGTTGAATGTGCATGTAAGGTGTTAGCTCATGGTTATCCTTTGAAGAACGGTACAGAATTAGGCTGTACAGGAATGCATTCCTCCTTGGTCACTCACTCATCAGTATTAAGGTCAGCATGTCTGCATAGTTTGCATTGCAAGGGACTGGCTGGAGACATTTTGCACTGGAACAAGACAGATACGATCAGAATATTACATATTTTGTGGACTTGTACATATGTACAAGATTGTATTGAACTATAATTGAAGAAGTTTGTGTTCCTTCAGCTGGCTGCTTTTCCTGTGGTAAAAATTCTGAGGGCCTAAATTTAGACTGACTTGCCATGCTTTTAAATTTTGAATTAATAGCTAGAGCGGTATCCTGGCACACATATTTTCCATCTTTTCATCATGCACCCCTACCTAATTAACCCCAAAATTCTGAAGTCAATTCTTCAGTTTCTCTCTGCAACTGGTGAACCCCCTCCCCATTTTTCAATGAAAACCCAAACAAAACCAAAAATAGATTTCTACCCAACATGCACCCTCTAGCTGAGACACTGCCGCAGTCCAGCCCCACCCAAATTATCAGCATAATTATAACTTGACCTGGCCACGGACTCACTGTAAATAACTGAGTTTGGTTTGCCAGGCTAGGTTTGTCATTTAAGCCAGCATCCCAGAGGAGCACTAGGTACATTATACAGTGTACATGTATGTGTCTCCAATTACTGGCTCATCAGGTTAGGTCATATATCATTGGTTCATTTGCTGGTCACTCTAGACATAGATCTACATGTATTTAGTCCATTGCATTTATCTTTACAATTGAAAACTGTGACTTTTTTCAGTAGGAATATTTTATTGGGGGGGGGAATACCTCTTTCGAACAAGTATCTCTTTCTATGAGAAGCAGAGTTGTCTTGTTGTCATAAAAAAGAACCCAAATTAAGTTTGAAATGTTTCCTTACTACCAGAATAATATTTACAAATTGAATGATTGTGATACTAGTAATTCATGAGATGATAAAATTACTGTATTTCTGAAGGAGAGAGTGCTTCAGATTTACATTGCAAGGAGAAGGCTATTTGAACATTCCACTTGTTGTTGCCACATCCATCTTTTAGAGTAGGCGACAGTACTGTTCCTTATCTGTCAACACACATTGAGCCCTCTACCATGTTTTCAGACATAGGCCCATTACACAGCAAAAGAATAAAGTTTACCTGAGAAGAAATGTCAGCCCTCTGTGATTAAGCCTTCACTGCATGTGCTTATTTAGAATATGTAACCGTATTCTCATGTAATAATGAACTGTACTAACAGAGACATTCCAAAGCTAAAATCCTATCCAGAGAGTCTAATCATCTCCTTTTTTTGCTAAATATATTGGCTAAGCTTGTAATTAGTTGTAGAGCTATGGCTATTAATTAAAATCTGTGCATCAGAGACTTTTAAAGAATATCTCTGAAGCTGGCAATCATGCAAGTATTTATGTGTATCTGTAAGAATTCATTTTGGGCAATTTCATCACAACTGTCACCTACGCAGATTTTATTGCAAAATAAAAAGGAACTGTTTAATTGATGTAAGTCTTGGCAAAATCACATCATTTTGTTCAAGAAAACTGTTAACAATTTAATAGCTTCAAATTGAAATGCCAGTGAAAAACAAAAGAAAACACAATTATAAAGAATGTGAACAAAAAGATGGGCGAGCTGAAGCATTAAGAACCAGAATTATTCAAAAAGTAATCTAATTAAATTCAAAATCAAAATTAGCATAAAACCAATTGCTTGAGTCTGATAACCGTACCCTAAGGGGCCCCTTATACATTTATTCTCCTAATGATATTCATATAGACAAGCGAGAAATGTAAGAGGCATACTCCAGGGCACAATTCACAGTGATGGATACCTTGCTATAACAATCTGTGTTGAGTGTTGATGTAGCTAACCCCGGCCGGCAAAGTGTCTGCCTACGCAGCCCAAACATTCATGCAGACATTAGTGAATGAAGGAGAAATATCCAACAGAATTTAAATTTGATAACAGCAGACTTACATGTATACTCGTTTTGTAGCCTAGGGGGGGGGGAATTTGTTGTAAAATGGGAAGCAGTCTGTCTCAAAGTGTGCTGTTGAAATGGGGAATCTTGACCAAGAATTTATCGGTAAAGGGGCACAGTGTACATTTTGAATCGTTACCGTGTGCCCTGAGCATGAGCTGTAGAAGGTAGTGGGCCTGTTTATTTCATGCTGATCCCTATCGCGATCCGTGATCCGACATTGGTTCACTGACACCAGAACCCACCCAATGCATACCGCGAACCAATTTGGGGATCACTGATTGAGATCCAGATCCACATGAAACAAACAGGCCCAGGATGTGACTTAGTTTGGAGAGTGTGTGGTGAGGCAAGGGCAGGTTGATATACATGTAGTATACACGGTACATGATCAATAAACTAAGATACATAGGCTTGTTCTAAGTTTTTACTTGTGATGTCGTCTACACAACCAATTCCTGACAGTGTGGTCAGTATCTACATGTAGTACATCACAATTCTTCCTTTCTTTTGTTGCATTGTTTTGAGAAAAGGATGAATTCTTTTACTTGATTTAGTACGTGTACAAGGAATTTCCCTCTTGAAATTAAATTGTATGGTCTTTTTAAATTTTAGGGTTTAGGCTCAATTTTTTAGCTACATCTATAGGGTGTTTGCAGAAATCTAATGTTAAATTGTCACCCTTGTTTTGTTTATAAAGAATGTTTCTTGTCCAGTGTCACATCCTGTCATCGGTCTTGAAGCTTTTGGGGAAATCAAGTGGTTGGAAATTGTATGTTTTTTCCCAAACTCTATTGGCATTCCAAAGAGACCATTAACTTGCCAACAAGATTTCCTGACATTTCCCACTCGTGAAACATGCACTTCATCCTTAACATATCCATAAATCACGCTTTGTGGAACTCACCCTCAGTTTATGCACAAACCTTTTCTATAGTTCAAGGCACACTTTCCTGTCACAGAAAGCCTTTTTTTTAACACTTTTACAACATACAGAATACAACCATTGACACATTCAGCCATAAACACATTTATGAGTTCTCCAGTTTCTTTGTAAAATTACTATTTTGTCTGTTTGCTAGGAGAAGCAAATTAAGGTCCATTCCTGTGTAAATGTAATTGGTGATTCCATTGTCGTAAACTTGTCACAGTTTTCCCTGGATAAGTGTCTGGTTTAAATCTGATTCTAATTTTGCAAGATTGTAAGTGCAAAATGATAACAGGAACAAGTACTTTGGGTGGTTAACATAATGTCTCAAACTAATTGCATATTCATAGTGAAATTTCCAGTCAGGCATTCAGTCCTGCACTAGTTGCCCAATCTCTCAATTCATTTATAAATCATTTATTTATAAATCAACCACTCATCTCTGTTGAGTAATCTGTGAGTGAAAGCAACAAACATTAACCAAAGTCAGAAAGTATCAATTTCTTGTTAAGTTCATGATACCAGAAGCCTGCTCATGATTGTGACCTGAACACTTGCCTGATTTGAAAATGGTAATCAGTCCTCATTCTGTCTACCAAACTTTTCAAGTTCCAAACAACTGTACAGTTTACCTGGCACTTGTAGATAGATACAGTGTAAATGCTTCTTTAACTCAAACTGATTTGTGTTGTCTACCTAGGACAGTCTGCTACAGATTCAAATCGGTCTAACCTGATAAAAGCACCATGGCCCAATTTTATGGCACTGGTAATCATTAGCCCACAAATGTTCTATGAGTGGAGCCCTCTTTGGCAAATTTCATAGAGATCACAAACAGTATAAGTATAACTTTTCAGAGTGCAGTTGCACATGTCTTGGGAGGCCGATGTTCATCTACATCATGTAGAATGGTGAAAGGGCATGCATGTCTGGGCCAGTCTGGGCCATATGCAGCTGTCTTCTTTTGCAGTTAACTGTCTACCACTCAGCATTTTGATGGCCATAGGGCAAAGCTAATTAAAATATTCAACATGTCTGTCATCAATCTAACAAAACGTTTAGCATTTTTAAACCCTCATGTGCAAACTGCTTGCACTTTTCATGAGATAAACTTGACTTTTTTGGCAAACTTCAGTAAGAAAGAGGAGAGAAATGAATTGGAATAAACTGAGTGGGCCCAACTAGAATATTCATCTATGGTGGCGCAGTTTGAATTGATCAGCTGTCTGAACATGATGAGGCTGGCACTCCAGCAACCATATTGTCACAAGTACATTTTTGCTACTCAAAGCAAGAAAAGGAGATGTCTGAGGAGTTGAGACTATCCAGCTGTGACAGGAATCAATTTCTGTGTACAAATTGGCTGACATATTTTGCATTTTGTCTCTACCTAGAGTGAACCCCTACAGCAGCGACTCATATCAGCATTCCTTTTTAACTAGGGAAGAAGGAGAATCTGAATTATGATTGCATGCACTGTACTTTGACTTTCCCTGATCGTCATGGAACCACTTGCTCTATTTGAAGTCAGTAATCAATTCAATTGAAAAACAACAGATGAAATGTATGTTAATTGCCTCTGCCTGCCGGATAAAAATTGTTTTGAAAACGAGTTTGTGAAGATGTGAATGCACACAGGCTTTGGGGTGGTTGCACTTTGCCTCACAGAACTGTACAGAAGTTGGTCATGTGAAGTGACCTGCTCTGCTGGTCCAATCAAAACGAGAAAGATAATCTGGAAAGGAGTGACCAGAGATAAATGAATTTTAATTAGAGATGGCAGATTCATGTATCGCTTTCAAGTACTGTTATTTGGTCGTTAATCAGATTCAGGCAAATGGTTTCTGTTTAATCGAAGTTACAATAGCTTATGCTAAATAAAATATTTGGCATGGAAATCGTTTGACAGTGGATTGCTTATTTAGTAAGTAAGATATGCTAGTAAAATCATTCTCAGGTACATTTTGACCCTCGTCAGGTAGTCCATAACATGAGTATTGACGGTGTGTTTCATTGTATTGTTTTTTTGGTGTTTTGTTGTCACAGTATGACGTATATGTGTACATGTAGGCAGTGGCATAGCTAGGATTGGGGCACAAAGGGTGCACCAGCATCTCATGGGGGGGGCCACCAGCTTTCAGTGGTGTGGTTTTTTGGGGGGTAAGTTTTTGTTAGCCTTGTTCAATAGCCATTCATTCCTTTTTTTTCAGTGGGGGTACCGGGGGTGGGCACAGGAAATTTGTGGAGAGGACATGTGTCCCCCTCCCCACTATGCCACTGGGTGTAGGTCATTAAGGAGAATTACAGTCAAGCAGAACAAGTACAGGTAGTTAAAGTTTGCCAAATTTTGCGTGTTTAAGTTTAATCCACAACAAAACCCAAGCATTCTCCTTCCTATATCTGTATGCATGGTGTATTGCAACTGTCTGATCATTTGGGATTGGTTCATTCGACAATGTGTGTCTGACCACTGACAACCTTTGAGACTGTGGTATTTATAGCTTTAGTGCTGCCAAACCGGATGAGAATCCTGTCAGGAAATACTGACCAGATTATACCCATAACAATGAGAAAAGGAAGCCGAAGCGTGGAGGTAAAAGGTCAACTCTTAGTCAATAAACAAGTTTGTGTGAAATACATATGGGCAAGGCCAAATTGTACATGTACCTCACTTGGTTAGAATGGATAAATCAAAGGATCTAGTCAGAAACCAAAATAATGCTCCTTTCCTTTGGCTCTATTAAACAAATTTTTTTCCGACTGCTTTTTGATCATTCTCAGAGTGAGAGTTTTCATCCGTCTGTTTTTATTGTTTTACATGTGCATGCATAGAGGCCATAAAATAACTGTTTTATTAATTTTTAGTTTAATTTGTTTTACTGTATGATCAATTGTGTCGTTCTCTCCATCTCTTTTTTGGGGGCGTGGAGTGAGAAATTGCCATCAGAACTCAAATCATAGATGTAAACGTAGACGTCTCAATGTCATGTGGCCAGCCTCCAGTGTGCAGTCATCCTATCATTATGAGTTCATCAAAATAAATTGATCCATGTATGAAACATGTAATGGTTATATAAGGTAAATAATTTAATACGTATTGATCCTTGACTCCTTGTCCATGAAAGACAAGGTAGTTATATTGGTGTGATAACTTACTGTGATGTCCTGATTGTAATGTATTCTTGCTTGTAAATCATTTGCATTCACATTTCCTCAACAGAGTCCCTAAAAAATAGAGAACATATTTACCAAGACCTGCAGTGTACAGAATTTAAACACTGGATTTTATTCACTATGTTGTTTAAAATCATATCACTGTGATGTGTTAGCGCTAGCTAACACATACTGAGAAACGATAACCTCAGTCCGACCCCTATTAATATATTTATCCATCACCATGGACCCATCACCCCCTGATCAGCGCAGTGCAGTCCACCCCTGTTCGCAAAATGGACTGGCCCTCATTAGTATGCACCCCGCATCATTGACATCACTGTCTCTCCTCCCTTGCATGCTGTGCATACATACTGACTTCCCACATTGCTCTATACTGCTAAGCATTGATCATCTGCCTGCATTGAACATTCTCCCGATAAACTCTCCGACACTCCTGTCTTCCTCTGGCCAACGTTCATCCATGCAGTCATGATCAAAAGGTCAGTTCCATTTTGTTTTGTTTTTTCTATACTCCCATCTTAATATCATTAAATACTCTCGTTACATCAAGGCACAGCGTACGGCATAACATCAGTGCCGTACTTTGTAATATATTTGGGCTACCAGCATATTGTTGGCTAGATTTCTACCGTGTTGAATGTTGATGTGTTTACTTCTAATTAAGTGCTCTCTACTGGGTACTTTCATTGCCTGCATGTACAAAGGCAAAAAACATGTTTTCATGAAAAACACACTGAATGCATGGCAACTATGTACATGTAAGTTACATTGTATTTTTGGTGGCACTTAGTGTAGGGATGTGTTTTAACAGTATGGCCGAGTACCGAATTCTAAATTTAGTGTTTGGAAGTGTACATGTACACATACAACATGTGTAGTATTGTATATCCTAGTTATAGTGAGATAAAAATGAAAAATTAAAAAATTAAAAACTGAAATTAAAACAATTTGTTTTCAGGAAGACACCTGTTCTTGATTTGACCATCAGATTTTCTATTACTTAGTAAGATTTATGCATCTGTTGTTACAATTGCATTTGTGGCTCCTCTGAATTTAAAACTAATCCTTGGCAACTGTGAGCTAGATTGAATATGTGGAAGTCGTGTGCTTAACAACTTGTTCATGAACGTTGGAAGAAGATATAGGCTGACACATACAGATGTTACACTGAGTGCATTGTGAGTTACAGGCTTAGATGAAGATCAAGTGCATCCTGCAGTTGTAATATGATTTTCCATCCCTTGGGTGTTACAGTTTGTTTCAATCAAAGGCAAAACAGGAAGGAGCAGGTAAATGCATAAAGAAGTTTGGTTTGACAGGTTGTTTGTTGGAGACTTGCTGAAAACATGATTTCATTTATTCATTCATCAAACTGAGGAACACTAAATTTCATGTTCAAACCAAACACAATTGGCATAAACAGTTTGCCAGATGACATTCTAGAACCCTGACCATTAGAATCCAGGTGTAGAGTGTCACAGACTTTGTCCATATATATTGTTAGACCAACTCAGCAAGGTCGAATATGTGTGTAAATCAATCAAATATGTGACACTAATATTGTGCATATGAATCAGCTTAGACTTAGCAAAATGAAGGTCTAATATTAACACAGATATAGTTAGAGAACACTTGGTGGTCAAGTTACATACTGTACATGTAGTTAAAGGGCCTTGTTTATACATTTTAAACTTTCTGCACATGAAACTCTTCAGCTTCTGTGACTAATTTAATTTGGTCTGGGTGATCGTCATTTGGGGATCATTTGTCAGGGAGTACAGGGAACAGCATCAATTTATTATTGTACCATGCTGTATATGTTTGATCTTGTTTGTATAGTGGGAAAAAACATTATGTGACTTTGTGTTTCAAAAATGCACCTGAAGAAGGGGAACACATTTCTTTTCTTGTTTTCAGTTGATTACCCTTGCACCTTGAACAACTATTTTATAACGATAAAGGACTTCATTTTCCTCAGCACCTGCAAATGAATTGAAATGTTACATTGATCAAAACATCTAGAACAATCTTCAAATACACACAAACTTTAAACCCTTCTCATGACTGGAATAGTGCTTGTGTTAACAGTCTTGATCTTAGCAAAAGTTTTTAAAACGTGTTCCAGGAGAAGAGACAGCTAGAATTCACAAGTGTGTTTTACTTGAACAATTTCATGCTGTTATGTCAGGTAGTATTGTCTGGCTCTTTTTAGGGAGTTTTTTAAATGATGTACTTAGTAAAATGGTGGCACACATCTCAAAGTGACTCTTTCAGGTGATGACGTCATTTCAGAGATAATGAATGAACTGAGTTTTTGTATGACATCTTTTGAGCTACTTTCTAACATGGTTTTCAAGATGTGAGGTGTAGTGTTAATCATGTATATGTAATGAAAAATGTTCCAGAATGGCTGGTTTATCAAAAATAATCCCACTGATCTCTTATTTGGTTCTTCTGAGGCAGGTGTACTTGTCAGTGAAATAACTGTTGCAAAATTAGAGTCTCTGTGCAAGACTTGAGGTTTGCTTCCGTACAAAAAAATTTCACAGAAATTCCCCTGATATTCAGTGGTGCCAATTTCTTTATTCCTTACTCCTGTGGTGTGTTAAGGCTCAAAGAAAAAAATCTGCCAGTCAGTCAAAACAGACCCCCCAAAAAATTGATCGCATATATAGTTCTACAGGCAGTCGCCATGGGATTTCAGTGTCGCCCGTAGTGATCATTTCTTGAGGCCAGGAGGCCTGCCAAGTGGGTCAAGTTGACCTCCCACGAGGAGCCTCATCAACTCTGTGGAATCAGTCTGTCTGTATCTCTCCACCAGTCCCTGCTGGCAGTCTTAATACCATGGCTACACAGCCAGCGCCAAGATTCTTTCCAACCAGAACTTTATCTCAGCCATAAAAGCTCAGCTCCATGGGCATCTTATTGGATTGTGTGATATAGAATACACGTGAGTCATTTTGCCTCAGTACACACTTTCTTGATCTGCTCATACCTGAAAATGGAATTTATGCTGAACAGGGCAAGGATTCAAAGGTGTGTATGGCATGGTTTGGTCCCTCCAGATTGCACGGCTAGATTAGCTGTATTGTAACTGATATTTTGCTTAGGGTAGGATCAAGGATGTGCTTGATGGACGGTTTGAAAGCAAAGAATATCTGGAAGGTACAGGTCTCAACAGTTTAGTTTTATTCATCAATGACATTTGGTTGAATGTGACTACATACAGTGGGATGATTGTGTTGAATTTGATTTTGGCATGTTGTTTACCAGTCCTGGCTAGAAATCTCTTTCCTGTTGACTTACAGATGATTATCTTGTGCTCAGAAAAGAATTCAGTTGGAAACATCTCCAGTTTAAAATGCGAGGTGACAAATTGAATACCTTTCTTGGTATCTATCTGACTACAGCAGTACATTTGATTTAAGGACTAATTTTTGCCATACCTGAAAGCTTTGAGTTTAATTTGATATCATTGCTCTCAAGGATTCTTTATCAAAAATAAGATAAGTAGTCAGAAAATCAACACCAAAATACAAAATTAAAGTTTCTTTTATTTTCCTGGTTGTTTTATTTTAAACTTGACACTCACAGGCAGTGAAGAAATTTGCATTGGTGAATTAATGAGAAAACAACTGCTCTTTTGCTGTGCACACGTGACACATTTGATATTCACAATGAGATGCCATATATTAAGTGCATTTGTCAATATCACCTTAATTGAAATGCTTATATTTACTGTATTTTCTTCAATTTTGAAGTCATCTGCAGAAATACACAGCATAATGTTGAATTTTTAAACAGAGCACCATTTTTTTTTCAGTGTGATTCATGATACATTGTAGATGTCACAGACTTTGAGTGGAATCTTTCAAACAATTTTAAGATGGACTTCAAAACCAGTTAAACTCAGAAGAGTCAATCCTATGTCTTGCGTAAAGTTATTACATTGAGGGTTTGTGGTTGGAATTGTTTGATAAGGGGAAAAGACATGGCTAATCACATGCCACAGAAAATTATACACATTGTCTGCGGCCCCAGTGGAGAAGATTAGCAGTATTGGCAAATGATAAACAAGAAATCAAAGTGACAGCATGTTAGTATTCAGGCTAGCATGCAAGATGACAGTGAGCTTAGATCACGCAACTTACATGTGTTTCACTGTATATGATTGTCAGTAAACGTTGATGGGAATGAATAAGTCAACAATATAATTTGCAAATGAGTCCACAGACGTAGGGGCTGGGGGCCAATGCCCCCCCCTGAAAAGATAGTGGGGGGGCCAATTGCCACTACTTCTGGAAGTGAGTATAATTCTAAGCCTAAAAGCATATTTGGCATCAGTGTCGAAGTACACATGATTTTGATTAAAAATCCTAATGCCATGTGGATTTTTCACTTGTGACTGGTGCGTGGTAGTTTTGTATCAATGAAACAAATCTTTCAAATTCTGTGGGGAGTACTTTTATTAATGACTAGTGATTTGTGTGATAAAAAAGAAAGGACAACCTAATCACATTCCTCATAGACTTGTGTGGGTACTAATCGTACTTCCTCTTTATCAGTTTTATTTATTTTTAAATGTGTTAAGCTGCAAAAAATATTTTGCCACTCTGCAAGACTGAAATAAGCAAGCCTGTTAGATTGAACACTTGGCCAAACATGGACCAGTCATTAACACAATAGCTTCCCACTTCTACCATATTGTCCTCCATTCCCCAATGCCCGTCATTGCCTGTCTCAATTCCCCCAGATGGGCCGTGCTTGATTAGACCAACATGCTGTATAATCACAGCCGTTAACCACGCTCTGCACGCGCGCATGCATGTACATGTAGATTGTACCTCGGGGTGCTCGTGGCCTGACCACCATGGATGAGTCATACAGGCCCTTGTTATCTATCCTCTACATCCATTTTTTACCTCCATCTTAAAGAGCGTAACTGATCTGAGTGAAACCTGTTTGAATGCAGTATGCTTGGATCAAAGGAGCAGTTTTCTTTTTTTACCAGTCATTATTAATCACGGTACTCCTCCCTAGAATTTGTTGAAGATTTCTTTCACTGATATGAAAATTTGACTAAGGTGGATGACTCATACCAATACCAATGTATTTGTAATCTAAGTGCAATATTTCAGTTGGATAGATTATTGTAGCAAAAGACACCTGTAACTATAAGAATCAAGCCTCAAATTTCTTTATGATTACTGGCAATTTGAATATTTCAATTTAATTTGTTAGACTGTAAATGGATTGATTTTTCATATTTAACTTCAGGTAATATCATTTTATCTCTAATTTTCTTTTTAAGTGAACAAAGAACATTTCTATGTGAAATTGTACAAAATAGGAACCAGATGATGAGTTCTTAAAAGCCAAGTTTGAGGCAACATAATGTACCTCATGACACACCTGTATTAGGTCATTGACAAGAGTGATCTTTTTGTGCAAAAAAAAATATAATTCTGAGAGACCTTAACATTGTTTAATCTGTATAGCCTTTGATAAATTGATTTGTTGCTGAGTTCTCCTTGATTTCTCCTTGGCTTTTAAAGATATGAAATTCTTTCAGATGCACATTAAGTTTGTCTTCAGTGTGAAAACTACATGCTGACTTAATTTGTAAATTAAAAGGTACAGATGAAGACATGATCATCAAAAAGTTGAAGAGGTTATAAGAGGTAACAAGTTTAAGGAGACGTAGATGTCTTTTAAGAAGTACAGTACACATCACTAATGAATTTTCTCCCTCCTGCTCAACTGTCCTTGCGATGAAGTACCAGGCTGTCAGTCTCTCCACATTGCACTCATCAACAGTGAATGCCGAGCATACGTCATTTATTCCAAAGCACTTTTGGCATTCCCCGAAGTTCGTCCTCATTAAATGCATGGTTCACTGCAATGGTTATATTCACAGATTGAGATATTTTCGGTCATTCCAGGAATGATTGACGGCCACTTCATAGATTGAGCATAATGATTTATTCAGGGATGGATTATTATAAACAAAAAATAAAGGGTCTGTCCATGCACTCGAGTCATCCCAGTTGAAGTGATTGGTTTTCCACCAAAATCAAGTTATGGGCATAATCAAGTTGCACAATTGCAGGCTGAATAAACTGATCTTGGGAAGTGTAAATGCTGAATGGCATGTGGCCATGGCAGTATCCATATCTGATGTCTAGAGCTACATGTACATGTCGGTGTAGTTTCTTGGCCAATGACAAATGTGTTGGCACGGTTACATGCTGACATCAGACCAAGCCCTTGCTGTGGCTGGAAGCCTGTTAGGGACACACCTTTTTCCTTGCCAAATTAGTGGTCAAACCTGATCATTCATTCTGCTAGTTGTACTTGTTAAGGTTTTTCTGTCTAAAAACTGTGAACAAGAATTGTTTGAGGGTCATGAGTAGATTGCCATTTTGTAAATTAATTTTAGCCTTAAGGTAATGACATTGAAGCAGACTATGCTTGGAGATTTTCTCTGTATGGAATATAGCACATTGAGTTTATCATGGACTGAGATCAGCAAGTGTACTACCTGTATGCATGTACTTATGCATGTAATGCGATGTGAATATTTAGTCATCCTCTTTAATTGAAGGGCATGGTTTGTTTAGTTTCCTGTGTTTGTTTGTTTGTTGGGGTGTTGGGGTGTTTGTTTGTTTTTAATATGTGGCAGGATTGGATGAACATTTCTGTCTGTCAGCCAAAGAGAGTACATAGAGTGATACAAAGATTCGTTCCTGATTATGTATATGCTGTGGAGCATCTGAAGAGAAATTCATGCATGGATGAGCTGTGTAGGCAGCTGCAACATGCTGGCTACATCGATCTTACCTGAATAATTCCAGACTGGATGACCGATGTGATTAGCTGTGGCTCCAAGGCTAATCATCCCTCCATCTTAAGGACATACATGGCAGCTCTGACGTCAGTAATGCAAGAGTAGAGCACTTAGGGAAAGAGGAAAATGTGTGCTTGCAATAACAAGTAGGAGACGGGGGTATAAAAGAGGAAAGAGAAGATGGCTGTTGAGGTGAGAGGATGAGGTGCAAACATCTGCTCAGAGAAGGAAGAGGAGATGAGACGGAAGCAGAGAAGTGAAGTGAAAGAAGAGGAGAATAGGTTGAGGATGCAGGGATTTAGGCCCTTGAATTGGAGATTCACATACAGAGTTCCTGTAAACATGTGGGGGCCCTTCTGCATCTTTACAGGATGCAGAAAAGGGATGTTAAAGAGAAGAATTGCTTGGGGGTGCAGGGCTATGTGGTAGGCTCTTGAATTTGTGATTCTTTTATTGTAAATGCAGTGGATGTTAGACAGGTATATTTTGGGTTTTCCTGTACACTTGTGGAGCCCACCTGTATCTTTAGGGATCTTGGAAGGGGAGTTAAAGAGAATTGTTCGGAGATGCAGCTGGACCTGGAAAAGGATCTGCCTTTGGGAGTAAATACAGTGGACATAATTCATGTTCATCCTCAATGCATAGTGACTTGTCAGAGCTCACCTGCATCGTTAGAAATGGGTGAAATATAATACATGTACAAGCCACATAGACAGAATCATCTTGAATGTATTTATAGGAAGTGATTAAAACAACCCACCTGCATACTATAGGGATGGAGGAAATAGGTGAAAGTCACTATTGATGAGTCAATTTACGTGAAGGCAGCTGTTTGGAAAAGTAATTTGTGTTTGAGAGCTTTGGAGTTTGGAAATTGAGCTGTTAATTTGGAAGAAGCCAAGTGGATTAGTTCTTTTGAGTATCACTTTGTGATTGTCTCTGAATTGAGTATTCATAATCCTTCACTGTATATATCAAATCCTGTCAGTAACATGAACACCTTTTCATTTCAATCACAGCATTTCATCCTGCTGTGGTGATAGATTTCCCCTCCCAAGAAGCCACTGCCTCGCCATCCCTTCATGAAACCAATATCTCTGTGCTGTCACCCAAGCCACATTCAGTCACATTGTGTGGTTGCTAATGGGTGAAATGAGCTGCTTTCCTGCCACTGTCTGTGTGAAATTAATTTATTCATTGCAAGCACACTGCGGGTCTCAGGTGGATTGATTTGACTGATGTGCTGCCACAAACAACTCCGCCACCCCCAAAGAAATTTGATTTGGAATGCAGAATCGTTACTTTTTGTGGTTGTGTTGTGTTCTGGTCAACCATGAAGCAATCTGTCACAGTGGAAATTTAATCCTTCCTATTCTGTCCTCAAACAATAATGCTTTTACAATAGTGAATGAGTCACCTTGGCATTCACCACACAAAACGTTTAATCGATTGATCAAATTTCACCCTCGGTGAAGACTCTGATTGCATCAGAACGTGGCTTCTTAACTTCTCATACATGTTGGTGGATGAACTGAGTTTCAGCATTATAGATGTTAGCACTTATAATTACAGTACACATTTATGATAAATACTCTAAGGGCATAACATTTGAGCTCAACTGAGTTGATAAAAACCCACCTTTTCAAGATTTTTTACAGTGAATTTGGAGAAATGCCAAAATCTCCATCAGAACATGGTGTAGTTTTTCAAAAGTGTGTAACTTTCACTGTGCGATGTTTTTATCAGCATTCACAGTTTGAATTCATCATGACTGTGTATAGAAAGCAGCTTGACTTGAGTTTGTACAGAATCTTTCTTTTAAACTCAAAAGTCTGCAATTGTGCCATGCTGGATTACACGTGTTATGCCAACATATCAGTCCTGAATATAAATTTTTGGTCTGAATGCAAGATCAATCAGTCTGACTTTGCAAAGAATAATGTTTATCTGATGTAAGATTTCTGCATGTTTAGAAACATCATGAGGTTTTGCTTATTTGCTTCAAAGAGATGTCTTTTTGTCTTTTCTAGACCCTTGACATCATGTTACCATTGTGATACAGCAATTTCACTGTCCCTGTCGCTATGGCCGCGACACAGAGTCCAGTTGTCAAGCAAATCGACAAGCAGTTCCTGGTTTGTGGCATCTGCCTAGAGCGGTACCACACCCCCAAGGTCTTACCCTGCCTCCACACCTTCTGCCAGAAGTGCCTGCAGAACTACGTGCCCGCCGAGTCCTTGACCCTCTCCTGTCCGATCTGCCGGCAGCAGTCCATCCTTCCCATCGAGGGCGTGACCGGCCTGCAGAACAACTTCTTCATCACCAACCTGATGGAGGTGTTGGAAGGGCCGGACAGCAGCAGCGGGGACGAGGGGGCCAGTGGGGGAGACCAGCCCTACCACGTTGTGCCTTCTTGTTCCAGTCACGAGGGGGAGCCCTTGGATTATTACTGCGATGACTGTGAGACTGCAGTGTGTGGAGAGTGTACTATGTCAGAGCACGTAGACCATCCTACGGTACTCCTTAGTGACATCATCGATGAACATAAAGAGGTGCTGAGGAATATACTAGACAAGGCAAAACACCAGGTAAAAAAGTTCTGAAATGTTTGCAGACCTGCCAATTTCTAG
The DNA here is from genome assembly GCF_001949145.1 of Acanthaster planci. The sequence goes on from NW_019091363.1 coordinate 2,731,264, forward strand.
TGGCAGCCAAATGAACTTTGTAGAAGCTTTGAAGGGGTAAATATTCTATTTTGGAAATCAGATTTGCACACAAGATCCTTCAAAATCTCGTAGTTACGACTTTAAATCATGAGATTTGGAGTTTAGAGAATTTGCCCGGTTCTTTCACCATAAAAGTCCAAATAGTAATTCAGTGGTTGAACATATACATGTATGAAACTGGTTAAACGAAAACTTAATTCTTAGTCACACCATTTCAGAAAGTTTATCCCAATGAAAAATTCTGTCATTTTCAACAAGCTGTAATTTGGTTCAGTCCTTGCTGCGGTTTTATATTTCATGACAACAAAATACCATCAATTTCTGGATTGTTTATTTATGACTCAATCATTTTGGGTTTTTCCTGTGAAATTGGTACATGAAATGCATGCTTTGGACACACCCAAATTTAAATTGTTTTCTTTCTTGATATGTAAACAATGTGTGTCCAGATTCCACGCCTGCAGGATGCCATTGAGCAAGTAACAGTCATCAATGGGAGTCTAGAAGAGAAGAAGACAAAGGCCGAGACAGAGATCCTTACCTCGTTCGACACCCTGGAGCGAAGCATCCGCAACAGAAAAGAGACGCTGATTAAGGAGCTAAAATCTACCCATGAATCCAAGCAGGAGGTACTTCACAAGCAGCAGGAGGTCCTAGAGCAAGAGTTGCTCAGTATTGAGCATAACTGCGACTTCACTGAGCAGGCGCTCAGGAGCGGGAATGAGATGCAGATCCTGCTGGTCCGCAAGCAGATGGGCCAGCGGCTGCGCGAGCTGACGGAACAATGCACCCAGCTCCAGCCGCAGGAAAATGACTTCATCAGCTTCATTGGCTGCATGGGGGATATGGAGAAGACCTTGTCAAACCTGGGCATGGTACGCAGCAACAGTGCCGTTGCTCATGAGACGGTGGCAGTCGGGGAGGGGTTGAAGCGGGCCTTCTGTGGGGAGCAGATGGTGGTTACCATCACCACCAAGAACTACAGAGGAGAGCTAGTGACAACCGGAGAAGCTGAGGTAACAGCTGAGCTGCATTCTGGAGATGGAGAGGTTCATGATGCACGTGTCATCGATAACAAAAATGGTACTTACGATGTTCTGTATATGATCCCAAGAGAAGGATCCCATCAACTGAGCATTAAGCTGTTTGGACGAAATATAAGAGGGAGTCCCTTTAAGTTACGTGTAATGCGCGAGAGCAGTTCTTCCAGTCCCAAGTCACCAACCAGCAAGATCCCGCGGAGTAATGTCAAACAGCGTGCTATGAGGAGACCACAGAGTGCCGCCGGATCACTCAGAGTCTACCGTAAAACCAACCCCATTGAGGATGATCTGGTGCTGATCATTGGCCAACGAGGGCGCAACAAGGGGGAGTTTACCAACCCTCAGGGCGTGGCCAGCACCGCTGCCAATGGTGGGCGGATTGTGGTTGCCGATAGCAATAACCAGTGCGTGCAGGTCTTCACCAATGGCGGAGACTGCAAGCACAAGTTTGGCATTCGTGGGCGGAGTAATGGACAGATGCAGCGACCCACGGGTGTTGCCGTTACAGTCATCGGTAATTATGTTGTTGCCGACTATGACAACAAATGGATCAACATCTTTGGACCTGATGGCAAATTCATCAACAAGATCGGAACGGGAAAGCTGATTGGTCCAAAGGGGGTCTGTGTGGATAGTAACAACAACATCATCGTTGTGGACAACAAATCCAGCTCCATCCTAATCTTCACGTCCAATGGCAAGCTCCTCAACAAGTTCGGCTCACGGGGTGCCGAGGACCAACAGCTCTGTGGGCCGCACTTTGTCGCCGTCAACAACAACAACCAGATTGTTGTCTCAGACTTCCACAACCACTGCATCAAGGTGAGTCCATTTCAATCTGGAACAGTTCATCTGCAAGAAAATGAGGGAGTATCTTCCAGTGCAGACCATTCCTGATGCATTGGATGTTCCTTTAAGGTGCATTTCGAAATAATAAGAATATGTCATGGGAAGAAAGCTGAGTTGTAATCATAATTAATTAATTTGATTAATGAAACCAGGCATTCCTTCCAAGTGCCCTGGACACTCTAGTTCATTATCCAGCAGAAACATACAAAGGGGAGACAGTGAGAAAAAATGACAGTTTCAGAGATTGAAGGAAAGGGTATAACTCAGACAGTCAAGTAGGAACTGATAACCCAATCCACAGGCTAGCATTGGTGGGATATGAACCCAGGGTCTAGAGGTGGCAGGTGGGGAAAGAACCACTACGACAACCTGGCTCCAGGTGGATCATTCAAAATGTTTTGATATTTGAAATGTGCCTGAAAAAAATATGTTACATGTAAATATATATGAGCTGAATTAACTAGTCAGGTTAGAGCTCATCAAGTAGCCCGATTCCTATTTTCTCCCCTTTTAGCCCAGCTCCTACCAGCCCTTTGACTGATGGTACCTTTGCACATTTCATTTCCTTTACCCCCAGGTGTTTGAGCAAGACGGTCAGCTGGTGAGCATGTTTGGGTCCAGGGGTGAGGGTAATGGGCAGTTCAATGCTCCTACAGGGGTTGCAGTGGATCTCATTGGTAACATCATCGTAGCTGACTGGGGCAACAGCAGAATCCAGGTAATATGTGTCTCTGTCAAAGAAACGTACCTTGTAATATTTTTTCTTGAAGTATACTGAGAACCTCCGTACTGTGAGTAACGCAAACAAACCCGGTTTTGATATGCGCGTCATGCACAAATATCCCCTCACCTGAGAACAACAAAAAAGGCTAAGCTCATGACTGCTTGGTTTCCACCTCCATCATTATTTGAAGTAAGAACAATGTAGAAACAGGTAACAGTCTACCCTTTCCCCTGGTATGTGCACACTTCGGGAGTTTTTGTTTCACACAGATGAGGATCCCAATCAGTGATCCAACACTGGTTCACTGATACAGAACCCACTAATGGATGGGTTATTTAAATCTGAAATCCATAATTCACAGTATGGTGTTAAATTAGAAGGATTTACAGTTTCCAAAAACATTAAGAAATGCTATTCATAATTATTGTTGCCAGATATCAAGGCACCTTCTTTTGCAGACCTCCTTCACTGTCAATGAAGCAGACTTTTAATTAGTGTTTGTGCATATTCAAATGGCAAAAAAACATCTTGATTATACTGTTCCTGAAGGCTACCATCTAGGAATCCTAAAGCTCTTTGTGCTTCTCTTCAGGAAACCAATGCAAAACTCTCCCAAGAAACATTTTTTTTAAATTCTACACCAGGCTTTACTGTCAGCTGGAAAGGGCTAACAGGGCAAATGTTGGTTACAAGTCCTTTTCTCAAGGGAGTATTCCACAAGACAAGCATGTTCCAAGGTTTTTAAAATCCCCGGCTATTAGTATTGTCACCTTTTCACAACCTCTTTGTCTTTTTTCCTTCTGTGATTCCTCTTTTCCTACCCATATCCCAAGGTCTTTGATCACACCGGCTCTTTCCTCTCCTACGTCAACACCACTGGTGATCCACTCTACGGTCCCCAAGACCTAGCCGTGACCAGTGACGGCTACGTAGCGGTAGCCGACTCCGGTAACCACTGCGTTAAGGTATACAAGTACTTGCAGTAGAAGGTGCGCGAGTGTCCCTATGTTCCATGCAGAGGGCTGCTGGATATGCTGTGTTGTGGGAGCCCCATTAGAAGTGGGACATGGCAGACGTAGACACAAAGAGCTGGTTATGATACCCTGGTCGGCCCCACATTGAGGAAACAATTTCTTTAGTTAGATAATTTGGGACCGAGCTGCGGAGACAAGAATATGTCCCCACAACAAATGTGTCCCTCAAGAAACTGTCGTTCACTTTGTGTGTACCGGTAGTCCCCATAACTACAGGGCGAGTACAAGTAATTATGCTCCTTTGTAATGCACTCCCAACTGATGCAAGTTGGTTGCTTTGCCCTTTCTGGCTAAGTTGTGCTGTTCACCCTCAGATCCTGCACCCAGGATACTCCAAGCAATGGAGAAAAACTGTAAGATGTTGAATTCAACTGCAGGAAAAGTATGGCGTGTACGTAGCACTGAAAGGATTCGCATGCATTCTACCTGCAAAGAGAGTAATGATGGATGTGATATTTCCAATGGAAAGAAATATGGCATTGAAAAGACAACAACCACTCTCTGTAATTCACTGAGAGTAAGACTTTTCTAGTAATCAGTTGAAATTGACAAATTAGTTAATTTTTGGACTATAAAAAGGGGTTTTGAGGGATGACTGCATTTACGCAGTGAGTGTTTTGCTGCTTTTAAAATAATCACAGTGTTGTGATTAATGCTTTGTGATCTAAAATATATCTAACAAGTGCACTCTGGTGCTTATTGACTTTGTTACTAAAATTTACTACAAAATTGGCTGCAGATTGGAAGTATGCGCATTGTTTGCCAGAAAGGTGTAAAGTTCAAGTTTTTCACTGATGAGGCCAAAAGCTAGAATGTTTATGAACTTTGCAGAAAATGAGTGCAAGTAGGACTAACATAGCCAGCTCATTGTGAACTTGTGAAGAAAAATGTAGCAAAATCAAAGGTTTAGATTGCTGTTGTTTTGACAGCATAATGCATCATTGTATATTTACACTGTATGCAGATGATATGCAAATGACATGTTACAATTTATGAAAACTTCATGAATTTAATCCAATATAGAAATCAACATACATACCAAAAATATAAAAAGAACCAAAATAGTTCACACATTTGGGATGGGACTTTCCTTTTTATGCACCCTTTTTATTTGAGACAGATTCTGTGTCAAGCTTTGCTTGCATATAATTTTTGTACAACATGTAAATTTCCTTTCAGAACTTCGTACAGTTCTTTGCTTGCTGGAGTTATTTTGTACTTTTTTGGTTCAAAAATTTCAGTCTTGTATATTTATTTGTAATATAAAAAGGTGTAATATATATATCTATATTTCTTTTGGCTGTGACCGGGATGTAAATACATTTGTGTGTGTACAGTTATGGTGACATAGTTGTTTATGCCCTTTATTTTTTATTTATTTTGTTTTCTTTGTTATTTTGAAAGTATTTTTCCAGTTGCAATTCCTCATGTATCTCATTCATACAATTTCCTGCAGTCCAGTTTGTGTTTTTGATTTGGTAACAGAGTACTGAACATATTTCCAAAAGCTAATGCAACTTGCCAGTCTTTTTGAGGAGAGTTTATTGTTGCATGCATTGTGTTACCTTGGGATTAAGGGCAGATCCAGACCTAATTACTGGGGGGGGGCACTTTTTTCTCAAGGGAGCTTAAAAATTGGTGAATTTTTTATTTGTAATCCATTATGGGCCTTAGGGATGAGGCTAAATTTAGAAGCTTTTTTACACATATTTGGAAGGAAAGAAAATGAAATAGTCTCAAATATTGTCTTTCACTATTTCAGTGGTGGCATGACTCCTTGAACCCCCCCCCCATCTGCCCCAGCTTGAAAACCATTTTCAAGAGGAGCTAACTGCATGCTTATCATATCTTCTGCATCAAAACCATATTTTCAAGTTCACCCAATAGTATATTGACAAGGAGAATGCAGTGTGAATACATACATCGGTTTCAGGGCAAATACTAGTATTAAAAAAAAGCATGATGACATCCACGACCCAAAGCCAAATTAGCATCATTAACTTGATTGGCATAGTTTGCGAAATTGTACTTGAGTGGTGTCATTCGTGTCCCAGTTTGCCAGGGGGAGATTTAGCTGTATTCTAATGAACTTTTAAGTCAACAAACGAATGTAACTTGATTATGCTCCAGACAGTGTATTTCAAGGTTTTCCTTGCCCCGGCTATTCCAGAGTATATAATTTTCATGGGTTGTTTGTCGAAGTGCACAGTTGTCAGGCAAATGACTGGGGTCAGAAAAGAGTCATTGCACAATTCCCTCATCATAAAGTCTTCTCATCTTTGCATGGATCCTGGCTAAAACGAATGTTACTGCTGGAATGCATTTGACACTGCATGTGCATGTTAATGGGTGCGTTCGCGCGGTTTCTCCTTTTAACACGAGTAGGATGGGTGCGCATTACACTCGGGTACAGGAGTATACTCCCCCTCTAGCGAGAGTATACTCTCGTTGACCCTCCGATCGTACTTCAGCCGTTCGAGCGCTCTGGAGTATACTCGTATTAAAGCGAGTAGCTCGCTCGAACGCACCCTTAAGTTTCACCTGCTCCCTTTAATTTGCAGTTGTGTTGGTGATTTTCTCATTCCAAATTGTGGACATAGTCAAGACAACATTCAAGACAAACATTTGTAAAGATGTATTTTGTGAGTAATCATGCCGTTGTGCCAAATATGCTAAAATATTCAAACATTCTGGTTGTAAAAAGTTTCTAAAAAAATGTACAATGGTGTAAAATAAAATGAAGATTTATTTGAAATGGTTTTATTCCCTACCAGAGAAGAATAATGCTTGAACACTGCCGTGCCTCCCTTCTTTCATTTGTGACAAAGAGTGCTGTATGGCATCACAGATATTGTACACCTTGGCAACCAGCTTGGAAGGTAAATAAGGCCAAGTCTAAATCTGCTGCTTTGGACTGTGGCTTAAGTTTTTGATGTTGAAACATTACAGCGAGTAGCCATAGCCATAAACCAAAATCAATGTGCCATGCAAAGCCTAACCATTACTAACACTTGTGCCGCACTAACTATACTGGTTCCTGATTGCATTTTGTGCAGGGGCTTAGAAGCCAGAAACAGACTGTATGCAGTTCCTTGAAGTTTTTGTTCCCTCTGTCCTGAACACAGTTCTGAGCTGTTACAATGTCTCTTTGATGGCATATATATTCAAACGGGCAAAAGGCTCACACAATGGTACTCGGATACGGAGAACAACAGACATTTAGATTGTAGTCCACGTTTAAAATGGCAAAGTAAATATTGAACTCACTGCTACGGATTATTCGCACTTGTTAATTTCAGCAATTAGAACTTTAAAGGTTGGGAACCAAATATTAGTAGTTTAACCTTTCGAAGTGCTTTAACCTAAAAGTGGCTGGCTACTTGCTCCAAGGTTGGTTACCCAAATATCCACAATATCTGTGTCTGACATGACAAACTTCAACCCAGTTGGATTCATTTTAGTTTCATGAGCTCAAAATGTTTAAAATAAAAACAGAAGTAGAGCCATCAATTTTTTTTTCAAATAAACTCTTAAGACCTGTCTTGATACTGGGTTGTAGGTTGAATACACACTCTCTCACATGCGGGCTTTCATTAACCAAAGAAACTGAATTCATTGTGAAAAACATTCAAAGCAAGCTCTCTGCATGTAACAGTGCTGATAATGGGCACCGGAACCAACTAGATTGAACAGGTTGACACTGGCCGGCGCTGGATCTAAGTGGACCCTGGTGCTGTCCTGTTTGACCTTTGCATCTGTATGTTGCCATAATGACAAAAACTATTCGGAAATTATCAGCCCCTCCCTCCCCCCTTTCCAAGTTTTATGTGCAGCTCTTACGACCCCCAAAACTAAGAAACAAATTAATACTTAATTTTAATTACTTTTTTTGACCTTTACCCGACTTATATTAATAAACACTGTATACTCAGTGCTTGTGCGAGAGCTTCCGAACAAATTCACAAGCTTACTTAAAGGGCAAAAACCCGTAATTAAAATTAACATTTCCCCGACGCAAAGTACATTTTGAAATTAATACTTTATAATAAAGTGCCTTGCTAACTGCTAACAACTCTTTTTGAAATAAAGCATTTATTTTTTTTTCAATTAACAAAAATTTCCTCTGCCTCTTGTTAACTCATGTATTAAACGATGAAAACTAGCAGGGGGTGCTTCCTCGCGTTAAAAAGAGGTTTACAGCCAGACTACAAAAGTAACACCGCTTTAAAATCAGGCTGTGTCGTTTTCCTTTTTTCTTTTTTTTTTTGAGGGAATGTTTTTCAGGATAGGAACACATACTAAAGCTTCAACCTATTCTCAGAAGAGTTTTGTTTCTGTGGCAATGTGCAGTGTTTGATATGATTGGTCAAACAAGCAGTACCTGGGTGACGGGCTTAGCCAGCGTGTGAAGGTACCTGTATACTGCAAGCTACCTGTCCAACCTATGCAAACTGAAGCTGAGATTATAAAGGGGGTTTCCCAAATCTAAGCTTCATCTGCATACATGGCTTTGTCTGATTTTCTCACCCTTTGGTCTTTGGAGTTTACAGCTCAATAACATCGAGATTTTGCAGAGGAGGTTTGAAATGTATGGTCTCGACCCAAAGATGGAAGTATATTAATTTAGATGCTGTATGTGTTACAATTTGAATTGATATGTGGGGATGAAGCCTTTTGACAGAGACGAAGCTGAAGATTTGAGAACTTGTGTCAGTTCCAGTGAGAAGAGACACAAGATGGCAGATGAAATGGGTGGATAGTAGATCGATTCATTAAGTCCCACCCCGTTGAACATATGGGCATCAACATGTTCCTCCCAACTACCGCACCACGAGCTCCTGAAGTACATGTCAGGTGTAAGTGCACCTTACTTGGACTTTTAGTATAGCAGTTTGATTTAGCAATCACGGCTGTAATCGTATGGGTTAATTGGATCCATTTACCGGGAAATGAAGTCGTTGGGGCGATTCATATAAAGAGTGACCTGTAAAATTGGAATATAAGAGGGGACTGAGGGTTGTCAGAAATGAAATCTAAGTTTAAGGAGAACATTACAGTTTTCAGTTATACATTGGGCAGAGAAGACTGTGACATTTTTAGGCTCTATATGGAATTACTCAGGGTCATAACCCATCCCACAAATAAACCTTCCAGCATTACACCTTGGACAATTAGTCCTCTCACCATCGCTCCACCCGTTCGTTGGTGTTTCAAGTAATAATCATCAATGTCATTAAATAAATCCCAACATGTTAATGTACAGTTGTAGCGAAGGATTGTTACTTGTCAGGAACTAATAGCCTTTGACCGTCCTTTCTTTGTTTAAACAGCCATCTTTGCTCTGTGTTCAACCTTATGATGATTTAATACAATGTTTAAGTAAGGTAAGGTTGGGAAAACGCCCTAGTATTTGTGTGCACAATTATGTGTAATAGAAACAAAAATACCAAAATGAAGAACAAGCATCAAAGTAACTATAAAACATTAAAAAAATCCTAACGCGAAATCAGGAATTAAGATATTTAGTAAATTATGCAGAGTCGATAAAATTAGTGCGATACTTGTAACATTAAAGGTCAGATTTCACTCACAGTTAAGATCGGGTTGATGTTGAACTTGAAAAACTTCCACATTTATTCTAAGCAATACCACCCACAAGTATGATTGTAACCCGTTCTACTATAACTCCTAATAACAGATTTCGTATTTATTTAAGCTGTTAACTTTCAAATGTTATATTGAAAAACGAAGTAAATGTGACTGGAAGTCAATCAACAGTTTGTTTGATATGTTAGCCCCTCCTACCTTTTGGGCGAAGTTATCAACCCTATTGTGTAAATATACATGCTTGCTACGATCATACAAGGACCACTGGCTTTATAAACATGTCCTTGTATGTGGTACGTATACATGAGTTTAATTGTGTGAGCCCAGATGTCGTATGTCATGAAGTGGCTCAGCCAAAGCAATTGGGCCACTTCCTCAGCAAAACTATCTGGTTAGTCGAAAGAACAAGGCTTATTAAGTGGTTCTTCTCTGCTTAGCACATAGTATGTTAAGCAACACTTCTTTTTAGCTGCTACACGGTGATAATATTGAGTTACGCACTGTACTACTGTGTAGCTTTCATCTAATAAAAAGTAGTGTTTATAAATCTTCACGGAGTAGATTACCGATCTTGATTGGACGATTCGAGATTAACCTGCGATATGCACGTGACTACGCCCAGTAACCGGTCAGCGTAATGGATCGGGAGGGGTTTTTACAGGTGTGCACACAGTACATGCACGTATCCACGTGATCCCGCCTTGCGAAGCCATTGTAAATCCCATTACATGTGTAAAATACATATATAGCGAGATATGGGACGGAGAGACCCCCCTTGTGTTGGTCATTATTTCACTGGAATCTGAGGAACTCTTTTTAGACATCTTGGGGGATGTGTTTGGGTGGCAATAGTCTAGAGTGTGTATAGCGATTGGACATGTTGGGGGGTACCCCTCGGTCTCATTTCTTGCTGGATATAGTAAATCAGTGCACTTTGGATTCTGTCACGCATGCAAGTCACTTTATGTGCAATAACTGGAGGGCAGTTGCAGTTTCCGCTGGGGTTATTTCTTACAGAAAGTATTGGTACTGTTCAAGAATTGCATGTTGTGTGGATGAAAATCAGTACTTGTTTGGTTCATATTGTAACGTAGGGCTTCAAAGTTATTAACAACTTTTACTTCTAAATGGCAAGCAAGTTTCGTCGTTTAAATGCTTGAAGTATTGTAGCATCTTATTCAACTGGAATAGTGGTGTAAGCTGTTAAGTATTGAAGTTCCAATGGTATTACATTGCATGGCGTTGAACAAACGCACATTTCTATGCATTACTAGATGGATTGTACCTTAAAATGTGTCGTAAAAAGGTGAAGTTGAAAAGATTATCAGAAATAAATTTCTGTATTTATGTGATAAGTTGCCGAAGAATGTCTGAGCTAAATGAAATGAAATCTACAAAATAAATGTGCTCTACCTTCTACTGTTGTCTGTTTCTTTTTAACTGTAATTTTGCTCTGCCTTGAATCATTATTAATTATAATGTGCATGCCATGTAATGTCTCATCATCGCTTCCACTTGTCCGCAGTATTTGAGACATTAAAAAAATCTCCAGCCTGACCCCCCTCCACTGGAAAAATTCCTTGATCCGCCTGCTCCCATTGAACCTTTTTACAGCGAATCCTGTCATTCGTAATTGTTGCATTTTCACAAAAGTTGTGGGAGCAATGGACACACAAGGCATAACAGCTCAGGCTTGCTTCTTGTTCTCTACCGTCTACTATTCAATGAGCACGTGTCGCGCCTGTGAGCTCCATCCATTGAGTGCTCGACAAAAGTACCAAAATGCGTCACGCAAATTTCACTGGACGAGCTAATCGAATGCGCCACCTCGCGTGCAGTCGGGGTGGGTAACGGACGAGCTCGCAGCCCATGAGCTGAGGGCGGGATGGTGGGGACGAGTGCAGAAATCGAGTGATTTTTTCCTCGTATTCAAAGACAGCAAAGTGCGCCGATGATACGTACCACTCTGTTGGCGTGACACCCGCGATCGTCATCGGAGCCCTGGGAACAATGAAGTAACATTTCGCGCGGGACCATTTCGAATTCGTTTGCGTCGTTTTTCTGGCTGTGTGGTGGGAGGTCCACTGACGACACGTTTAACTTTTCATCGTTTTAGCTGTTTGTTTATCCGTTTTTAATTGTAATTTCTTAAGTTAGCAATGCTGAACTGAAGCTGGAAACCGCAGGGACAAGGCTGAGTGTCAGAGTGAAGGTAGTCAGCTAGGCAAATGTTTCGTTGGTAATTTTCTTTTGGCTAGGCTTGTTGAGTGATGTACCCTCAGCTAGCTGGTCAGTGCTATACGCTCACTTGGCGCAGCTAGCCCCTCATTCGACACACAAATTTGAATTTTCCACCTCTGTAGCGTTGTGCCTTGCAAGAGAAAAAAGTTGACTTTTCGCCCCTAGTACCGCCGTGCAGGAGCCATAGGCCAATGTTTACCTCAGGATACATTGTAAGTGAAATTTCATTAGACTCCAAATTCTGATTCAAAAATCGTACTCACTGCTACAAAGTTTGGATGAAATTTTATTTTGGCTCGATTTTCCTTTTTTTTTTGATCTGAAGTGCAAAATGAAATTTGTTAAATATGCCCAAAATATGATAAGTTTCTAAATCTTTTGGTTGAGTACGCAAGTGAACGAAAAAAAATAGAATTTATGAACTTTAAAGAACGTCTTATAAATGCTTATAAAAATATGGGATTTTAAAATTTTTACAAGTAAACCAAATTGAGGAATACTCGGCTAAATTCTTGGTCAGTTGTTTATACACCACCGATTTTGAACTACAGACACTGAAATTGTTCACAAAGGTCCAACAGCATGTTATTATAGGTTATCCTCTTAGTATTTAACCAAATGAGTTCAAGGTTTTTTCAAGAGGTTTGTCAACAATGTATGAGGAAATACAAGTGAAAATTAAAGAGCCCCACCCATGGGTGCAATAAACTAGTTACAAGTATAGTAGGACGGAGGCACTATTTACCACAATTCGACGCTTGTTTGTTACGTAATTCTCCCCGTCTTCTAGTGCCATTGGCTCTGTTTTTGTCTATCATTTCTGTCTTCTTTGTGCGGGTCATGATGTTGCATTTTGCAGGAGGTCAGTTGGGCTCAGTCTTCCCTTTGGGGTCTATATCTCGTTAGTTGCCAGAGGCTGTTGTGGATCTATTGATAATGGACCACTGTCATTTAAGATGTGCCAGGAAGAATATGAGAACTGCCTGTGTTGGGGAATGTAGTGGGCAAGGTAAGCCTGATGGGTTCGACCTTGGGTGTAGGGGACCCTTTGATTGATGAAATATGATGGATCTCGTGTCTTGACTTGATGTGTTCTGAATCTGTTGTTTTGTGATGCTGTCTTTGCATATTGAAGTTTTTTTCCTGCAAGAATCTTGCTTGCTGATACAAGCTTGCTGTACTGGGTTGCTGATGGCAGGCAACACAATCTTTGGGTGTAGGAAGGATAGAGTTGTCGAGATACCAATTTGTGTGTGCTGGTATCTTTAGTAAACTCAGGGGGTTGAAGATGTCGTTGCACTGTTATGGGACCTTGACTCTGGAGACAAGATTCATCTTCTGTTCCTGACCAATGTTGTGCTAGATGCTGCTGTGACCTGGTTGAAATCTCCTGGGAACTACTGTAGATTCAGGTGCTTTGTGATGAAGCAATGAGTTACTGTACCAAAGACAATCTCTTGGTGTCGGATCTATAAAGGCGATGACATCCTACATGATGATGTTTACTGGAACTGCAGAAATCCCAGAGGCTGCCAAATTTATCTGTCTGTCTATTGGAAGGTGAACAGAAGGATGCAGGTGGACTGGAGTTTAATTGTGAATCTAGTACAGAGGGAAGGCTTTTCAAATTCATGAAAGGAGTTATCATGTTGGAGTCTTCGGCAATGAGGCTGACTTCCCTCATGGGGACATCGATGAATGCCTCTTTGTCCCTGGAGGCTGCATCAAGGTTGATCATTATACAGTTGGGATCTGGTATGATGTGGTTCATTGGGGTATCAATTTATCCACCATTGACATCCAATTAACATCCTCCTAACATCATTTTAATGCTAACACATCACTATCACTTGTATCATCACTAACATCACTCACATCAGTAACATCAGTTGCTTGTAACTGATAAATACTATCACTAGTTATCCCAGCAGCAGCATGAGCGATTTCAATGCATTCTTGGTATTTAGTGGCATCCCCACAATTATATGATGCCTTAATGACAACTCCCATGAATGTGAAGTCTTCCTTCTGAACCAGAAACCTCCCCCCTTTCATCCACATCCCACTGTCCTCCATCTAGTGGACAAATCAGTTCTTCGGGCAAACTCTGGAATTTCCTCAGGGCTACCTACATGTATACCTACATGTAGTTCCAGTGACATCGTCATGTAGGAGTTCAATTGGCAACACTGCTTTTGTGGTTCTGAGAGCAATAGGCTATCTATGGTTTAGGGATGACATTGTCGTTTCATCTCTCGACATAAGATTTGCAGCAATTCCCAAGATACTTCAGCTGGAAACATAGCAGCAGCTGGTTCACCTGGGATCAGTTACAGAGTTGTTGAATCTTCCTCCCAGATGTTAAGGTCTCTAAAACAGTCTGGCAGCACCCTCAGTCTCTTTTTTTTGCCAGAAACCCACACACATGAATCGACATCTCTACAGCTAGTCTCTTCCATGCCTTTAGATGAACTTGTCTGCCACCAGCATTTCAGTTTGGTGGGCTTGCATCAGTGAACAAGATCCTTTCTGGTTACAACTTTTCTGTCGGGGCAACATTCCAACACAACATATTCAGGGCTTGCTTGTTGGATTGAGACTGAGATCCTGACTCCTTCATTGGCTGAAGAGTCTTGTACACTTTTTCAAGGTTTACCCAACAAGTGTGCCTTATCTACTACAGTACACTTCCCATAACATCAGAGCAGCATCATGTGCCAACAAGATCTGCAACATCCTAGGGCATGTAAGACCTCAAGACAACCCAGTAGATCACCAGCAAATGTGACAGGGCCTAGGCGCTTTTAATATGAGGCCTACAGGGACCTATAACTGGCATCAGAAGAAAAACATGAAACATGTGGCAGATGCATTCTGAGTCACACATATAGGTTACCAAAAAGCAAGTGTGCCAGGTCAATTTTACATTGAACATCTGACCGTGCAAGAGGTTCATTTTTAGAAATTCATTTGGCCCAAAACTTGGTAGAAAAAAATCTCAATGTGCAAGAATAGCTTAATGATTGGCATCCTTGTAGATCCTTCTAGTATACGAGTAATTACCACTCTGCTTTTTAACCTAAAGATACCTTGCCTTTTTACAGTCTGTTCATGTGCTATACTTTAAAGCCCATTCTTGCAACATTGTTTTGCTTGCCACAGTTATCCCAGTTTAATCTTAATTGTCATACGTTGCCATTTTCTTGCTAGAGAATGTCCAAATCTTGGAAATTCCCCCCTCGCGTGCACCTGTTTCTGCTGCATTGCAATGTTCTTATCATGGGATATGCTCAGATCATGCCTTATAATCTTGCATGACCATAATTATACATTGCTTGCCATGTAGGCATGTGGAATGGTGAAAAGTGGTCCAAACCTTGTGCCAGCTTCCACCAGACAAACATGTCAGAAAGAGACTACTCAATGCCAGTCAAGCTGAAACCGTTTGTATTTTTAGATTGTCGTTGGGAACAGTAGATATACATGTACATGTATACACTGTTAGTGTGAAGTTGGCTGTTGTGGTTGGAGTAATAATAAGTCTCGTATATCCTTAGCGCTTCCTGCATGCAGTTTGTCACATTCCCCTTGTTTCGGCTATATTATAAAAATCAGTTACAGTTAATGGTACACGTATGTTAAATTTGGCATTTAAGCCATTATGATGAATGCCACAGCAAGGAGTACAGTGTTGTTTCCCTTCAACCTGTTGTGCTGGATACCGGACACTCTGTTGAAAGCCATTCATCACTCATCTATAGTGATGCAGCAATGCAGACTTCACCTTTACGCCTCCAATCACTTTCTATGTGACGGGTACATAGGGTGAGTTACAACTGTTTTCCTTATAAATCTACCGTATTGTACATTGAAACTTCCTGTCGGCGTTTGATTTAGATAAAGATTGTCAGAGAAGTTTGAATCGGAGAAAGCAAGCCAATAAGCATGAAAAGCAGATTTTTTTATCCCTGCAGATATTTATGAAAGAGCTGTCACATCAGGGCAACTTCAGTTTAAGTACCTATAATGTTGTGATATTTTGCATTTTTACTGGTGAAAATTTGAAACTCGATTCTGAAAACTGAAAGTGGTTGATTTTAAACCAAAGTGGAGTGTACCAATTTTTTATATACAGTTGCATGTATCTTTAGGCATGTAATGCCTCAGTCTATGAAAACATTTGAAATTTGGATAAAATAAAGACAAGGTTCTTTTTTTTTTTTTTTTTTTTTGCTTAATTTAAGGACAGGCTCTTTTTAAACGCTCATGGGTGACGTGTTCAGTTATTGTTTGTTGGCTTAACCAATATGGTTTGGATGCAGTTGGTGGAAGAAAGTTTTACTATTGTTTGAATTAGCCTAAAGGAATAAATGTCTGAGAATAAGACATTAATTATTGCCTGCTTGCTGAAATTTGAATGTGTCATTCATGGTTGGAACCTCTTGTCATGAAATATATCAAAGGCAAGATATGCATGCATGTGGCCAACTTTCCGAAGCACACAGCCAAAATGCCATCAGTATCTCTAATGATTACTGAGATACTAGTAGGGTTATTTGTATTTGAAATGTCTGTAATTTTGTACTGTATTTTGTAACCGCAACAACGATTTTGCAATTGGGTGTAATATTTACTACCACATAAGGCAGGCCGTGCACAGACTCCACAGACTTCTTTGTCTTTACAAAACATTTAGGGATTTACACCTAGCTGCTTGTCTGCCAGTGGTGCTTTTGAAAAGCACACATGTACCTGTACGCCAGTCAGTAGTCCCTGTGCATGTCTATGCAGAATTGTCAGATAACTTTTATGTGTCCTCTGATGCAAACCAGTGCTGGAGACAGCATGATGCATTTCTGAGAGACCATTCCCTGGTCAAGGGTTCACCAAGGCATATAGCTTCAGCTCCCACACCGCTCCTAACTTGCTCAATGGACATGATGGAGAGGAGACTCATCTTGGCTTGCTACTTTCAACATGTTTCCAGTATCCCGCTGAATTTAAGTGCTCACCATCATCGGCGAAACAAAGGCAGACTGTATGAACTTTTCCAGTCGGGTTCTTGCATGCATTCAAAGTCTATATATTCTAGAATTAAATTGGTTGTGTGTACGCAGCGTGCCCGCGTTGAACGCGCATAAACTTGCATGCCTACATGTGCGATATGATTTGCAAATGATTGTCAGTTTCATGTAAAAACACGCCCTCTTTTCTTCCCACTTGGAGCAGATAATGAATGGGAGGTTGAATATAATGTACATATATGACTGGTTGTATTTTCTGATACATGGCTGGAAAAAAAAGTCCAGTACAAGACTGACGCGTATGTTTTAGTATACCATTCACAAAATGTTTTTCCTTAAGTGCCCCTGTCCAGTGTTCCTATGTACATGTGTCGTATTATCCGGCCGGGCTGCCGGATAGGTGTCTGCGCCGCAAGCGCAAGGTTCTCACTGATACGACCGCGATTAACGGACGACGACTCTGTCTCTGTTGTTTACTCTACAACTGACGAAATCTTTATTGAAGCTCTCCTCAATAAAATAGGGTTAACGGACTGATTGGATATGGGTCGACAGGCCGACGGACGGACAGACCCCTGTAATATTAGGAAAATAACACAATTACTTACATGTACAGTAGATAATACACTTGCACAACCTGCATGGTGCAAACACTGTGCACACCCACTGGTAGTAAAAAGTCATGGGTCATACACAGTGGTTGGAGTGTATAGCCTTGAGTTCTTGTTATAACCAAAACACAGCTGTTAAACCGTTTGGACCACTGAAGGAATGCGACCAATTACACAACACTTTCTTTGGGTAGTTTTCACACAACACATCATAAAATGACTTAGCGCACAAGTAGAACCTCTCAATCTGTGTTGGTGAGCATATACTAACTTTCCAATCTGGCATACAAAATCATGTAAAAACAGTTGCAAAAGTCAGAGTGTGAAACTGCTTTGAATATAAATATGCAATATAATTCTGG
>NW_019091363.1:2749156-2869970 GCF_001949145.1 Acanthaster planci
TATCATGACCTCCACCATTGCATACCACAGATAGTTCCGTTTGGGTTGTATAAGGTTGGAAAGTATCCCGGGAACGAGGAGAGCAGAATAAGAAATGTAAGATATTAAACCCACACAAATTATATGTTTTTCCATTTCCTGACACGTGTGCAACAGGTTAGTGCTGGATGAATGTTCAACTGTTAGAAATTGCTTGCAGAAAACTACACTGAAGTAGCTTGCTGTCTTTACACTGATTGGGTACTACTTCAAAGCCTTTACACATGTCTCATGTGTCACCAAGGTTTTGCGATGATTTATTGGAATAAAACTGGTGTTGTGAGTGAGCAATCTATGAAGAATCATTTGGAAAGGAAAGTCATCACTACAATGACGAATCATAAGTTTACTCAGTGTCGAGGCTTCTCATCACTGCGTTTGTCCCTTCTTGGTCCATAATCTTTGCAAAAAGACTCAGTCTGGTGCCACTGGCACAAAATGGTAAATCTTGCATCTATGTTTTGAAACTGGTTTCATTTGTAGTCTGTTTTATTCTCCTGTGTAGCGTAGTTTCTCCAACAACCAGCCTTTGGTCTTTAGCAATTTAGTTTGGTGTTTATATAATGTACATGTATACTTCAGGTAAAACAGTCTTTATGCCCAACTACTGACCAACCATTGAAAGACTGTTTTGTGTAAATTATTTTTTCCCTTTTTTACGTACTTGAAACAACTTTCATCATGCAAATCTGTAAGTTAAAAAGGATGTCTGCTTTATTACAGATTCGGTGGAATGTACCTTGAAAGTACCTGTATTCTGTTGAAGTGCAAAAATTCAATTTGTAAAATAGATTCAAAATATTTTCCTTCTTAAACAGTTGAATAATAATTCTTCTGCCTTACAGAGAATTTCTACAGGTATTTAACTCTCATTTTCCCCACTTCCGCGTAAACACTGAGCATATGTTGATGTGATTGAGTGCTGAAGACCAAATTTTCAGGTTATGACTTTTACTCTCAGTAAAAGTTAGCTTTCATAGAATTGACCCAACCTCCTCAACACACTGGTAGTAACAGAAATATGAAAGCTTTCATCAAATGAGCTGGTGCCCATTTACACCCTTAATTACGGTACCCCGTTGAAGTGAACAAAAGTCACAGACTTGTGATGTGTCCATCATAATATTGCCTAGAAATTATACAAAGGAAGAAAGATATTGACTGGATCGAGATTTGAATCTGTGACTCTAAGAACTCGGATCGAAACTAAAGCAATAATTGACTGTGCTGGAGGTTGCAGGTTTATGTAAGCTCCAAGTCTGTACATGTGCAAGCATTCATTTTTCCTCTACGCATTAAATAAGTAGTACATGTGCATGTACATGTGCAAGTGCATGTACATGTACTTCTTATTTCATGTGCATGTATATAGTGCTTCTCTTCTGTGGCTTAGTTGCAAATTTATGTTGTAAACATGCAGCACAGCAAGTCTTATCATTGTAAATATTATTTACTCTATATGTACATGTAGGTGGGTGTTAGGATCATGTGCCAGTTCTTTTCCTAGAAAAATTATCAGACGTTTTTTAATGAATGGAATTCATGTTGGTGTCATGCTCACTGCTTCTGCTGTTGTTCAATTGCACATTCTTCAGGCACTTGTTTTAAACATGACCACTGCAAGCCATATCAGTACATTTACATGTATACTCATCACAGTGGTGCTATGAAATGTGCTGGCTTTTTTCCTGACAAAATAGTTATTACAAGTTTCTGAATTTTAAGCAGTGGAATGGGAAGACTTTTTGAGATGCTTGGTGGCAGCAAATGTAACGGTTGTTTTGTAGTGTTTCCGTCAATTTTTATCTAATTTGCCAAAGTAATGTCAAGTTGGATAGGAAACAATAGGAAAGGGACAATTATATTTGCTGCCACAAGCATCTCAAGAGTCTCCATTTAGGGTTGGTGTTAATTGTTCAAGGGATGGGTTCATTTTACTCATTTTTGTTCTTGTTATGTTAAACTTTAAATCAATTTAAAATGAATTTTTAAATTGGTTTTCAATTAATTCTTAATTTGTTGTTATTAAAGTTTTAATTATTTTCTATTTTTTTTTTAGTTTATTTCTTTCGGACTGATGAAGTGAATTTAAAACTTGCAATTTCGAGGTCTCATGGGCTATAAATGAATTGAAAGAAATTTACCCATCCACAATGAAAGCCAATTCACAAACTAATTTTTGTCACATTAAGGCTTAAAAGGCCAAGGTACCCATGGCAAAGTTTCCAATATAAGTTGATTAAAGTTTAAGTTGGCTTTTTGAATTGGGTAGTTTGACACATTTCAAATTGGAATATGATATTGAATGCCTGATATGTGAAAGGTTCCAGCACAAGTACATGTTTGGAGTCAGATGTGCCTTTAAAGGTGTTGCCAAGCACTTGAGGTTTCCTTTTTTTGTTGGCATCAAAAGGACTTCATTTTTGCAAAAGAAAAGGGCTTCAGTTGCTTTTCAGGTTCTTCAACAAAACTTTGGGGATGGGGATCGAACATGATTGTAAGTTTTGGATATCCACTAAAAGCACTAACAGCTTAATATCAGCTTCAGGTTAATCATAGAAATTTGAAATTTTGAAGTGGTACATCTTGCTCCAAACTCCTGGAATCTCGTGTTTAAATTAGTTTCCTCATCAAAAATCAGTTCTGGAATGTAAAATTGAGGGCAGATGTAAGATGCCTTTTCTGTTTATAAACACCTTATTATCAGCAAGGTGCAAGTATAGGCGCATAATTTGAAACTATAGTGGATATATTGTCATTTTTAAAACAAAAACCCTGAAGTACAAGGCACTTTTTGATGGTTACAAAATGTGAACAAAATATGGCTGAAGTTCATGTATTTTGTATTTTACAAAACACTTAAAAGCATTTAAATAACTTTTTGAGTGGAATTTTCAGCTGATGATGTTAAAGTTAAAAATACTTAACTGTTTCTTTTTAAAGCAAACTTGCAAATCCAATAAAATGAAATTGCATTTCACTGACACAAAAGCTCCCTCAAAATTAAAGTTAAACCTGCATCAATATCAATGTGTGCAAAAATCATGAGATGATTTGTAACACTGGAAGATATTCATTTTGGGGAGTCAATTACAATGTATTAAGCTGTCCAGCTTGTGGCACCATATTAATGTTTTGTTTTGAGAAGAGTGCTCATGACTTCCCATCCTCAGGAAAAATGCAGAAATGTACAAAAACACATAGAGGTTATAGTTCACACACTGAGTTGAACTTCTAGATGGGATATATACATGTATGCATATTGTACGTGCCGCCAGGCTGCTACAGCAGACTCTATGACTTGGTGCACATAGTGTTACAATTCTATTTGATTTTGTCCCTCACAGTCAATTGTTTTCAAAGCATTTCATGCAGGGTTTTATTAGGAATGGGGCTATAGAGAGCACCAATGGTGCATGCTGTTGTACATATATCCCCATGTCCTTGTGGTTCACTTTGGACATTCTTAATGGACTCTTAACAAGTGATTTTTCTATGATGCATGATGGACTGTATGGCAGTATACAAAACAATTATGCATTATCTTCATGTACAAAATAATTTGCTTTGACCTGTACAAAATAAACAATGGTGAAGTCTGTTACAGCTTCCTTACATGAGTGTCTGTGCCCAGTGCACCAGAAAGTAAATCAGTACCACAAGAGTATACCGTCTATGACAGGAGAACTGAAGTTGGTCGCTCAAAAAGTGTGGCACGTGTAGTTACAGAAGTCTGGATAAAGCTTAAGCTGAGTTGTCGTTTTGCACTTCAGAATTAAAACCATTTTTAATGAAAATTGTTGGTATTAAAGAAGTTGGCTTTAAAGTGTCCAGCTAATCTGATCTGACTTTAGTTCAAGCATTTGTACACGGGATGCATGTTCTGACTGAAGACTGGAGAGAGGCATGATCTTGGTAGCAGGAATGCTGGGTGTTGGCTTCTTCAGGGAGTGGTCGTCCCTGCCAACTACAGACCCCAGGTCCAACTGACCCGGTTGGTAGTACCTGGTAAGGGTCCCTAACTCAGGGTTACGAGTGAAGAGCACCCTGCAGCTAACTGGCGGATGGAATTACCCAAGATCGGGAATATTGATTATTCTATTTTGTGATCAACAAAGTGGAATATATTTGCTAAGCCTTGCATGAGGCCTCCTTGATAATCTTCAGAATCTTCACTGAATGTGGTGAATAGCCGTGACAAGACCTTTTTTTGTGAAAGGGAGGTGAACGTCCTGTCATAGGAGTGTCTGCACCAGCGCGGGGGCTTGGAACACTACTGAAGGGTTTTGCAGTAGGATTAATGGCACAAACTTCATAATTATGACTTTGGCATGTTTGCAGCAGCGTAGCGAGGGGGGTTTGGGGGATGTTGCACCCCCCAATAATTCTTTTCAGTCGGCAAATATTGGGTCAGTCGGCATATGAAACTGAAATTGACATCATGAATTATTGACATGCATCAACCAGTCAGCAAATTGACCCTGGCACATGCCCCCCCCCCAAAATGCCTTCGCTACATTGCTGCATGTTTAGAGGCAGCATAGATCTGAGCTGCATCTGGAACAGAACAGTGGCCATCGTATCAGCGCAAAGAGGCCATTAATGGATAACAGTAGTCATTGGAGTAACAGTGTTGGTTCTGGGCTCATTTGCGCTGCAGAGAACTCAGAGAGAACTGAAACGGAAACGATGAAGTGTCACTCCACATGCATATAAGTACATATGTGCCTATGGACAACATCGACTTGCCTGCAATAACATACAATGTACTTCAAGTTGATGATCACATTGCAGAGATGGCTAATTTTGAAATACTGCAGTAGGCCTGGCATGACGTCCATTGTCCAACTGAGTTGTTAAATACATGTATGTACACTATAACAATTAATGTATATGTTTCTTGAAGTACCGGTACGTAGAAAGTCAAAAACTTCACCAGAGAACATATTTTTGTGGGAAGTGCAAAATTTATCTTTAAAACTAGCAATATTTTGTTTTGTTCATAATTTTGGATGAAATTTTTGTGTCAGGGAAATGTAAAGTTCAGAATACATTTGCCCTGCTCCCCTAACTGCTAATTGTATTTGGCTTTCTGGAGTATTCAAGCTTGTTATAATAGGAATATCTCCTGTTACAACCAACACATCCCTTTGACTGTTTAACTTGGTAAATGGTTATGTTTTGGAATTTGTTTTGTTCCTTTTCATAACTTACTTCTTATGCATGTAGTAAGAGTCTAGGTGCCTGATCCTTGGAACAGCCCAACATCAGGGTGACACTGGGATATTAAACTCCAGCTGTCGGTGAAGGCAGAACTCCATACATTGGTATAATTGTACATGTGTATTTGATGCAGCATATATAATTACCTCCTTGTGCTTGTTTACTTGTGCTTGGATGTCAGATTTTTTTTTTATTTGATCAAAAGCCAGGGTTTGAGTCATTCTGTGAATCAAGGGTCTAATGTTTTTGTGTCCCTGTCACATTTGACATGATTTTGTAGAACACAAACTGTAATTTCCAAGAGTGATGAAGTGATGCAAATTACCTGTCAAGTAGAAAAAGTTTGAAAGCAATTTTAGTGACACACAAGTTGCTATGTCAAATTTCTCTGTCACAGGTCAGGTGTAACAGGGACACAAAAATGTTACACTATTGGACCCTGAATTTATGCAGTGTAATTCGTTACAACCCATTAAAATGCACCTTTGCATTTGAATTTAACTTTTATCTATTATCATTTGGCAAGTTTACATTTTATTTTGAGTTTTTTGTAATGTTAATTTGCATATTCTTGAGCAGAATTGTGATGTCATTTTTGGAAGAAAAACCCAATGCTGCTTATTGTTGTGCAAGTTCATGACAGCAATCCAACCAGCAACCCTTTCTCGGGAATGCTTTCAATAAGCCAACTTACTGGTATAGGTTTACAATCTGAATAGAAACACATATCACGTCTGTAAAGTGAACAGGGTCTTTCTTGAATGACATCACAGCAACAGCTCCCTCAATTTTCTTTTAAAACGTGAAAAGTTGTTATTTTAAGATGGAACTTTATGACGTGTAAAAGTAAATTTCTGTAATGGGTGTTGTCTTTGGCCAATTTAAGTTTTTCAAGTTATATGCAAAGGTGCATTGGCAAAAGACAAAGCTTTTCACTTTTATTGTGAGATGCTCAAAATTGCAAATTTTCTACAATAATTTCATTTTATATCTTACATGAAGCAGAAGTGGTGAGCAGTCCTTCATTTTTTTTTTGCTTACAGTTCCCCGTGCTTTTGGTGAGATAAATTTGTACATGTAGGAAGTCATGTGACGACATGCATGATGAGAAGACCAAGTCTAATACAGTTTTGCAGCATTGGCAAGAACTTGCCAGAGCTAAGTGGAAGTAGTGATCACAGATGGAACAAATCTGTGACCACGCATGAATATTTCCACGCAGTGATCTTCATGAAGTCTTTGTAATAAGGTTAAGCCAGCAGGGGGTGCTCAGAGGATTCTGATCTATACACATGTACACGTGTGGCAAAAAAGTAGTCACTTCAGGGTTTCGTGGTCACCAGCAATAAATGTTACAGTGCACACTGTGGAATGTTACGAGGTACCGGTGCAGGTCTTCTTCACTCAATCCATCAGTATCTGATTTACTAGTTACATTCATTTGAAAATTGTTCCCTTACATTTTAAGGGCGATCGCGTAACAGAAGCTTAGTTGTACAATGTAGTTACTGGTTTTGCTGCAGTCTTGGGTATATGTTTTTTTTTGGAATAGATCACGTATTCTTGAAGGTGCTCTCAGTGCAATAAGATGGTCAGTCATTGCAGACATATTCTGTGGGCCTCTAATTGGTCCCTTGTTACTGTAGGGTGAGAGTCCATTGACTATCCTAAAATACGACACTATGAATCCTCCGTATTGATAACTTTTCATGACTTTCTTTATCTAAATATCACCTTCTAGTTGGATATATAAAACCGGAAGCCTTTGTTTGAATGACAGGTAACTTACAACATAGGCATCCTCCACCTTGAATGTAAGATTTCATTCTGAAACATTTGTTTATACTTCCCACCTGCTAATTTCATTGGCTGCAAGGACTCATCCTTCACCTCTCTTCATCAGTCTTCAGTGATTCAGGTCTGTGTTGGGCAGAAAGACTTCATGAAGTGAGCAGACTTCACCTGTTCCTGCTCCAGTCCAGTCTTCCTTTGACCATCCCACTCTTATAGCTCGGTTCTTTGGCCCACCATGTCAGAAATGCTTTTCCTTTTTTTTAAATGGCAAATAAATACTTGTACTAGAATTGAAGGTCCCTTAACAAAGTAATCCCCCCCAAAAAAATCGGTGAAAATTTTGGAGCAAGAATTTTGTGTGATTTTGAGTAAAACCGATACTCGTGCCAACAGATGAAACTTTGATATGTGTATGTAATTCTTACTCAACCCTACCCAAGCTATCTTTACGCAAAAGTTTCTCATATTCACAACCTTACTATTAGAGTAAACGTGAGGTTCCGCCCCTTCTCCCCCCCCCAAGTTGGCTTATCCTGTAACCAATCTTTTTAATATGTAGGGTGCCTGTTAATGCACACATGTGCCCCGAAGTTAAATTCAATGCGGCGAAGGACTTCCATTGTATGTATAATATTTTACATTTGACAACCATGTGAGGCCACGCACACCTTGAGTGCAAAGGTAATGGGAAAAGTTTTTATTTTTTAAATATCTATCCAGAAAAGTGACACCTTGTGACTCAATTAGTCTGTGTATTGCTAAGAGATTGTGTTGTAAGTTGCATTTACCGGCCTGTATGTTAATTAAATGCGAAACTCTTCCGAGCTACAACAAACCAATCCATGCATTTTTCTTGAAACTGGCATGATGAAATGTCTTATCCTTGCCTTTTAGTATACCCCCATGTTGATGCTCTTTTGAAATTTCTTGTTTCTCTTTATCATGCACTTAAGAATATCCTTGTTTTTGCTGGCAATTTATAAAGGCTTTGATTTTCTTTTTACCTGGAATTACTTCTTAATTTGTTACTGACACAATTAAGGATACTTTTAAAAAGCAACTGATTACCGTGGATTAGTATTTTTCTGATACAAAAAATCCCACAAGAAATCTATTTACTGGCTGATATTTTGCTTTTTCCACACATGCTGCCCTGAGCCCTCTTGTTTACTATTAGTGGTATGGAGTGATTTCAATTTCATATGGCTGCGAGAACTACATGTTACTCCCACTAATCTAAATTAGAAAGAGCTCCTCATTTCCTTCTGTATTTGTAAACATCGCACTTTTTCCATTCACTTCTCAAGACCAATCAAATTAAAAGTTAAAGTAAAATGATTCCATATCTGTGTGCATATGTGTTTATGTCAATTCACACACAAGTACATATTTTTTTATGCAGACCTTTTTCATGTTGTCTTCAGTAATTGCCTACTGAGTCTGATTTAATCTAAGTAGGTTTCGTGAACTTTTATTTAAAATAAAAGCTAATAAATAAACCATTCATAGTAAAACATTAGAGTGATAAATCTGAAATTGGAGATTGCAGTTGGGGTTGCAATAATGGGAGTTGTTGGCAATTAATGACCCCTCATTTATTGCCCACACATCCTGTTAAGTTGTATGAGTGGTAAAGTTTGCAGAAATACATCTTGCCCTTGGTTGTGGCTGATTATTGTTTTTGCCTGAAAATGTACTTTTTCCCCATAACTGTTTGGAGAGCAGTGTTTTCGTGTATATGCTTGGTGTGCATTTTTGTGTGGTGGCTCGGTGAGACTAATTAATTAGTTTTTTTTTGACTGGGATAACCTGTTTACCTGTCACTAAAGTATACATGAAATACACCTGTCACAGAAAACTCAGATCCTGTCTGGTCTGTGGGATGGGACATGACTGTTGCATTAATCACCTTGAGTTTTTTTGGGGGGAGGGGTTATTGGAATAAAAATGTTTTTAGGATGTGCTGGTTGTAATTGCTTAAAGATGGGTTTGCAGTTTCTGTTAATTTAGGTTGGTGATTGCGGTCAATAAATGTGATATTAAGATAAACATTAGGATACAAACTAATGCATTTTTGGTGGGAGCAAGGGTTAGACTGCATTACGTAAGGGGTGCTAAAGAAGGCAAAACGTGGAAGTTGATCCCATAGCAATTGGGTGATGTGGCACATGCCCTCACAGGTCAAAAAGTGGAGGGATGCATGATTTATCTCCACTAAATAGGGGGCGCTGTTCTCATTGAAACAATGAATAGGGGCAGGTGATCACATGACACCTAGCTCAGAAGGGGGAGGTTGGTCTACATATGAACCCAAATTGGGAGGAAATGCCCGGGGGGGGTAACACTGCACTGTACGTGATGAAACCAAATGTGGGATTGAGTGTATAATATGGCCCACCTTCCCAGCTTGTGGGGGGGACAGGATCGCTTTCTGCATTGAATATACATCATCGGGAGCTCAAACTGATGTCGGGAGATGTGGCCCTGATGAGCACTATAAAAAGTCATCTCAAAGCAGGGGTGCGAGTGGCCACTTCAAATTGAAAGCTGATAAAACCTTTAGTAAAAAGCTGCAATTTTGGACATGTGTTTGTACACAGCTGGTGCACAAAAAAAGAAATTGAGGGTCAACATGTTAATCAAAAAAGCTGTTTTTCCACGCCTCTGTCAAAGGGTGCAGTGTATTATTAATTCAGAAGCTAATTGGCGCAAAAAAAATGCCCTCCCCGGCCTGTTCAAGTCTTCAGGCTAAAAATGTGGACATTGGACAATATAGCCCAGGATCCAATCCCAGCATTTTGGGGCTCAACTGAGGGTAGAGTTGATTACAAATGAAAAGGCGTTCGATCAGTTCACAAGAAAGTAGAGAGAAACCAGTTGAAAAATGGCCTAGTGCAGGCCTGGGAACAGATGGAGAGATTGTGATTTACGTCAGGTGACATGTAAAGTAAAACACACATTCCTTATTCCACGGAGGACGTGTAGGCTACCCTTAAGAATCTGGTTTTGTTTGGATTTTATTTGGGGGGTGGGCTAAAGCACAATTGCAAGGATGAACTTGAGAATGTACGGGTTAAAAAACCCGCTCTAGCAGCTTTTTTTGGGGGGGGCTTAGAAAGTTAGCCATGTTAGTGCGGCTACAAATGTCATTGGCTAACCTCCAGAAAGATGAAAACTGATGACACACCGGCAAATTAGTTATGAATAAGACAACTTCATTTTGTTCGAAAACTCCAGTAATGTTGGCTTGCATGCTATTATTGAGCCCTGTAATTTGTTGAATTTACGATGGGGATGGACATCTACCGCGCGATCTCTGGTACCAGAGGGTGCACCCTTGAAAGAAGGCCAGAACTTACGCCCGCCGAGCTCATTAAAAAAGTTACACGCTCGACGGTATTCTACATACAGAGTC
Organism: Acanthaster planci; assembly: GCF_001949145.1. The sequence goes on from NW_019091363.1 coordinate 2,759,628, forward strand.
CTGAGAGCCATGAAATTGAGGAATTGTAGAAATGTGGCACTGAACCTCTGGCCTGGACTTTGGGTTTCTAATTTGGAGCAATTTGGGTGCAATCAGGTCCCAAAATGGTACTAATTTTTGGCCCGTTTTACAGAGGGATGGTTTTTCACATTAACATTGGTAACTTTTCTGGGCCAGCACAATTTCTGTATTTTAGTAGGAATGGTCTGCTTGTAGGAATTTCTCCAAATTCCAAACTCTCAAAAAGAAAGGTAAATGGAAGGGGACATGTCGGTCATCGTTTTTCTGTGAAGTGGTGAGAGTTGTGGGTATTTAAAAAAAAGAAGTGAAGTATGGGGATTCACCATTGCTGTCTACGGGGATTTAATTGAAACGGTGCACCCGAATCCATCGCATACGGAGTATGTTTGCCGCCCTCTTTTGTCCAATTTGAAGAACTGTTTTATGTTTCAAATCACTAAAGCACATAACAGCCGTATATGAGTTTGGGAAGTGTGACCTTTGACCTCCTGCCTTTTGTTGCTAGAAAACAATTTCGGTTGCGGGTCTTCAAGATCGTTCGCATATTTCGACATCGAATTGTCCAACTTTCTCCATTTTTTGACAGATTAGTGTTTATCATGGATCCAGATGGAACCCCAGAACCGATAGACTTTGATTTCTTCGCTGAAGACGATGGAGATGCCGTCAGATCTGAAAGGATTTCTGGTCGGAGTGAGAGCCCGTTGGCTAATTCGGGGAGGACTAGGCCGGAAAGCGCCGGTAGCGTACGTTCAGCTGTAAGTAGCCGCAATAGCATCAGCGTGAAGATCCCGTATGCCGGACCAACCGGTAACAGGGAAAATTACTACAGTGCAAAGGGCACGTATTCAGATTCAAGTGAGGATGAGCACTCATTTAAAGACAGTCGGTTTGAAAATAAACACCCAGTTCAAACAAACTTGAATTTAAGCGATCGGGAAAGTCGTGAGCGTGAAAATGGAATGAGATTCAGTGAAAAAAATGGAGGCATTGAGACAAGAACTTCATCAAACAGGCCAAAAACCTCTAAAGGTCTTCGTAGTCACAGAAGACGGGACAGCTCAAGTTCTCACGGCTCTAGTACGTCAAAGTCCAATCGAAGTCATACTAACAGTTCTTCGTCAAAGAGTGAACACAGCGACTCATACACTAGTGTCAGTGATTCAGACAGTGATGTAACAGATGTATCGCCCCTTCCAAGCCCAGCACGGTCCCCGACACCTACACTGGAGTATGACCAAGATGAGTTTGAAGACAGTTTTGAGGAGAAAAAATTGCGATGGGCAAAGGCCGAGAAGGAGTCTTTCAATGGGGATAGCAGACACAATAGAAGAAAGACTGGCAAGAAGGAAAGCGTACGCTTCGCTGGGGTCACTCCGAGTAATGGAACTGTATCTAAGCGTGACAAGCACATAGAGGAGACAGAAGCACGAGAATTGAGTAGACTCCTCAGGGCTGTTTTGGAAATGGACGACACACCAAATCGTTCGCCGCTGCATACTTTTCACCAGCCGGCAACAGCAAAGCTAAGACCGATGTCTGCAAAGAAGGCGCCAACAGGTACCGTGACCCATCCCATGCCTCATCAGAGAGTCAACCTGTCCTTTAGCAATGACAAAGTCCGACAGATTGACCGCGAAAATCAGCGATTATTGCAGAAGATTCTGCAGAGGCCCAAGTCGGGTGTGTCCACATCGAGGGCAGCAGCACCATTAACAAAAAAGGGAGGCCCTCCAAAAATGACAAGCCACTCAGCCATACGCAGGCAGCGGGAACAGCAGAAGATTGAGATGGAAAATATGGTAAGTGTCAAGGCAGTACATGTATTAACAGAACTTGCTCAAGTAGGAATTCTTGCGATTTTCAGACATGTTTGTTAGATATTTTGATATATTAAAAAAGTACATACATGTACATGTATATTGCTAAACTTGATGTACCAGTGCATGTGTATTAGTTGACAGTTACGAATTTATAGACCAATTCATTTGTATATTATATTTTACGTACTGGTACATGTACCTTTGATCATTCAAATTTGAAGACAAACACTTCATATTAATATGCTGGAAAGTACAGTAAGAAAAAAATTGGTACGTGTAATTGCAATTTTGACATTTTATGAAGTATTCATTGTTAAATTAACTAACTGGTAGTGTTGAAATTTCTTTTGCAAATTGCTATTCTGTCACAAATTTGCATTCACGTTTGCTTTAATGAAATGAATCAAATACATTGCACATATTTCCTGTTGATCTTTTCATTTCAATCACTGTCATTGGTCAACCCTACCAATTTGGACATTTGGCTTGGCTTATCCACCTCAGAAATCGATTGCCTGCTTTAAAAGGACCCTTTAAAAACAGGCAGCAAATGCCTGAAGGTATTGAAAAATGTACCATTTAAACTAACTTTTCTCATCCATACATCAGCAAAAAGGCTGTAATGGATGATCCCTACTATGTACAATCAGTGTCGACCAACTGTAGTTCTAGCCGGGAAGCCCATAAAGTTTTGCTTGTCTCCAACCAAGATTAAAAAAGAGCCACCAAGCTTTAAAATCTGGCTGCCAAGTTTAATATTTTTGCCTGCTTCATATACATTCTGGAATATTTCATCTTGCAACAACATCTTGATGAAAAAAACTGTCTATGAATGTGTATGAACTAAAATGGCTATCAAATGTTATGAAGAATCTTAATCCTTAAGTGTGCCCTTTTAGCCCTAGGCTGAGGCTTTGCCTTGTCCTTCATCGCAATGCATGGATTTCTATCAGTACCACTGAATTTAAAACTTGGAGTTGTAACACTGTGCAATTGATCACATGTACATGTACATTGTACATGTACTCATGTACTCTACCTCTCTTATTTCATTGGCAAATGTTGATGTTTTCTGTTAAATTTCATCATCATTTTCTCACAGAAAATCCTGGAGCGGATTGAGGCTGCCCGGGCCTCCTCCACAGTACGACGGGATAAGCTCCTGCAGGATCACAGCAAACAGATGAAATATGCAGCCCAGGTGTCCAAAGGTTCAGTGAGACCACATAGCTCCAAACTGTCCGGTAAGAGGAATGTTTGGTAGTCTGGCTTTATTGCTTATTTCCACCCTACTAATTGCAAACTGTGCTGTTCAAAATAATAAAATACAGCTCAGGAACCAGTGTTGGAGATTGGAGGGGCTGCTGAGCATGGTACATGTATATCTCATTTCCTAAAAGAGTGTTAAGGGAAAAGTTTCAGTGGTCGTTACTTCAGGATTCTGTTGCTGTTTGTACCAAACATGGTAAAGAGGCACATGTATCCGCTGCAAACGCAACTGAAGAGGGCGTGTTTTGTTTTGTTTTTTGTACTCACTACATTATACGTTTATAATGGAGATCAATGACGCGTTTGACGCGGAGCACGCTGAGTACGCATAATAAATTTATTCCTTATTGTATGGTCTTTGCACACATGCAGAACGCGTGCAAGAACCCGCTTGGAAAACTTACAACCATCTGTCTTTCTTTTTGCCGCTTGGGGATGCATTTTAACCCTGGGTAGATAGTGTACATGTACTTTACTAGAAGATTGCTTTCATTACATGTGTTGTCTAACCAGGAGGAGACCTGTTCAAAGAACCCAGAAAAACAAGTAAAAGAAAACAGAAACAACTAAAACTGATACAGCAATGAGTAGAACAACGTACCTGTAGTAAACAGCTGCATCTCCCTCCTTAAAATGGTTTTTTAAATTAATTGCAGAACAAGATGGAAAAATTAAGTTGACAAACCCAAGACAGAACAAAATTGAAAAGGAAAAAGAAAAAATAGAGACATACATACATACACAAACAGGTACAATCAAGCATGATGGCTTTTTGACCCTCACAATTATTTATCTTTTTGGTTTAGTTACTGTACATGTAGCATGTAGATTTACAATAATTTTAGTGCAGAGGTTCGAGAAAAAGTTTAGTTTGCCTAGTGATGGTGCAGTTTACATATTAGCACCTCCCGTGATGATTCTCACCATACATGTTGGCCTATGTAGTACATGTATATGCTGGACATGTACATGTACATTGTACTGGTATACACTCCTGCAATTGGTGCATGTACATGTACATTGAAGTTTATGACTGATTACCGTGTATTTGCATTGTACGTAGAATTTGAAGTAGCTTATTTGACAAAGGCAGGGAAGAATTGAGCATGCTTTTATTTAATATCCTTAACTGTACTTGAAATGGAGCACCTATTCATCAGCTCAGAGGAGTATCCATGGCAACCGGGCTGCTTCTTTGTGCATCACTGGTTTCATTATCCAGACTGAAGGAAATGATTACAAGATTTTTTATTTATTGTGAAATGAGACATTTTTGCGAAATAGCAATCCTTGTGGGAAAGGAAACATTTTATCTGTTTGTATTAGAGAAACATTGCAATTACATATAAATCCCATCTAAAGATTGATACTCCAGATATGCAAATGTATGCGTGTGAAAATAGTTAGCTTTCGACTGACATAGATTAACCAGTATTTCCAGAATTCCAGAGGCCAACTGCCGCGTATGCCCAAACTATAAAGCCACAGGAAACGTCCATTTCATAATCCTTATCAGTCTGCTAAATTCAATCCATGTGATTAAAAATCAGTGAGTGGACTTCAGTCCTGTGATCAAGGGTATACAGATGAGCTGAACTCTCAATCTTGTTGAGGTACCTTGTACACGCAGGTGTCTAGCATGTTAATATCAAGTGCTGGCTACTTGACCGTGTTCCAAAAACCAAAAGGTTTAATTCATCAGTACACTTGTGTGACCTCTTGACTTGAGTGTTTGATTTTGAGTATGCACAGCTGAAATAAAATGATCATCAGTACCACTTTATAGGACAACTGACTGAGCTCTTGTGCGGGAAATTAAGGGAAGTGATAAGATAATGGTGTAAAAGTTTCTGTGTACCAATCCAAACATTCCGGCCCCCTCCCCCAAAACTTTGTATAAATTTCAATTGATATACATGTATTTCAGGGCTTAGTTGTTTTGGGAATTGTATGTTCTGGTTTGGAGTCAAGTGCATGCATCCATGTGTCCTGTACACACTTTTTTCTTTCTTTCTCAAGCTGTTTTTTGGTGGGGAGGTTACTTCAATGGGCAAATCTACATGGACCTTGTACACATTGTAATTTGCTCTGAGCAGGAACAAAAGAGGGCGTGTTTTATAAATGAAATTGATAGTCATTTGGTACGCATTCACCGCATAGGCCTACAAGTTTATGCGCGTTTGACCTGGAGCATGCTGAGTATGTGCAACGAATTTAGTGTGGAGTGTATGGTCTTCGCTCGCACACAGAACGCGTGCAAGAACCTGGTTGGAATACTTCCATGTACATGTAAATACATCTGTCTTTCTTTTGCCTGTGACGGCGCACTTCAGCTCATGGCTGATAGGATGTTAAGTTTGTTGTACATGTTTATGTATTTAAAACAATATACGAATACAAAATATGGGTAAAAATTTCATTATAATGTGTTTCCCATTGCAAAATCAACATACACTGATGTGTCATGCTACAATGTACCTCTGTTGACTGTATTCCAAACTATCAGCTGATTGATGTCAGAGATTAATAAGGTCGTAAGTGATCTTTGAAAATTTCAGTTTTTTGTTCACTCAACTCTAAAACGTTTGTCAGTGTGTCAGCAGCAGAATTCAAACTAGATGTAGATGCGAAGTTATATAACGCTAACCCTCCTCAATCCTCCAAAATCCTCTGAGTGGTTTTGGAGGATTTTGGAAGACTGAGGTTAAATGGTGATTTTTGTGAAAAAGAGTTTGGAGGATTCAGGCTGAAAGGTAAATTTTGTGAAAAGAATTTTGGAGGATTGAGGCTAAGGATCCTAAATCTTAACACACGTACCACGTACATGTAGGCCTTCTTATTTCAAACATCTGTGCAAAGGAAAACATGTTAGTTGTTACTGCTTCATTTTTTGTACCTTTCCCATCCAGTGTTCATAAAGTTTATTCATTAACTGATATGTACAGTTTACCGGTACTTGGTACCTTATCATTTATTCATACCCAGTAAGGTGCATTATTTACAGTATGCTGAAATAGCTTTGTTTTCAGAAATCGTTCACACACTTGCCATTTCAACTGAAATATTCAGTAGATTTCAGTAGAGCTGTGGTTTTATTGAACCCATGAGTATTTTTTGCCAGTTTACCCAACTGTTAATATAGCACACAATTACATGTACATACATACATGTACATGTACATACATGTACAGTTGTACATGTAGCTAACAGTATTGATACTGTACATGTACATGTATTTTTTCAGGTGTTCACTGTGCACATGAATTAGATATAAATTGCACATGGACAAAATTGCATATTAATAATTGATGTAAATAAAGTAGTAGTACATGATTTTGCTAATATTAGTGTAGATTTAATATAAGGAAGTACTTAAGGTAACTACATGTATCAACACATTTGTGCATGCATATGTGTAAGTACATTTGTGTATTTGACCTATTTATGTCTTGATATTCTCAGCATAGTTTTCACTTTCTAAATTTCTAACAAATACTTTATTAATAAACCTGCCTGTAAAGTGCTCGCAGTCATGGGTTGACTGAAGGCTAAAAAAATGACAGGCTATAACTTACATTGTAAACCCAGAGATACTTCAGTACATAACTTGTATTGAGATCTTCTATCTCCTCTTGGCAGGCTATTCACACTCTGGCAGCCTTGGCAAAGGATCCAGCACCACTAGTCTCAACAGTGATGTGAGCCGCACCACCACAGGATCGGCTGGATCCAGGAAGATGAGACCAAGCAGTGGGCGGAGCATGCCGCCCCCTCCTCGAGGGCCCAAACAGGCCTGGGATGATCGCTGGTAGTGAAGAAGGTTTTAGCCAATGTGGACGCCATACAAATGTAATTTGATAGAATTTGGTGGAGGGGGGAGGGATCAGGACGTGGAAATTCCCGTTAACGTAACCTACCCTTGTGCAGCCTCTTAGTACCATTGTAAATTTGGCATCCAAAAATGTACCAGTTTTGTGTCCCCGTTTTACCCATATACAGTATTAAAATATATTGAAATTGACTTTAAACAATTTTCTTTGTTCGGCTAGCAACGGTACATGTAGTTTTAATCACTAAAGAATGTGTTCTAAACTCACAAATCACATGTCAGATGTGACAAGGCCACAAAAATTTTTTCTTCAAAATTTACAGAATGACCAAGCTGCCAGTAGGATATTGTTCAAATAAGCCGGACTTGTGCATGAACAAAATACCGGTAGGACTCTGTTACCCAGCAACAGCGCCCTGTGAGTGACACACCATGTGCTTGCACAAGTTTATTAAGTTTACATTTCTTACTGCTTAATATCCTGTTGGGGCAAATCAACTGGTTTTAATACAGGGCTGTGTCAAAATCAAGTGACTTCAGCTGGAAAATGTATGCTTATGAGAGCTGCTTAGCCGGTTACTTCGGACACGGCCCACTGCCCATTGAGGATGTGGATATTGCAGTCATTTTGGTGAAAAGAAGCCAATTAGTTGGCTTTGTCATTTGCCGCTTAATATACATGTATACAAAACAATTGGCTCTGTGTGCAAAACTGTGCATGCAGTTATTGCCAATGATAAAAAGCGGCTTCGCTTAGTGTGAGGATCGTGAACATAATTGAACACACTACTGTATATGTATGCAATAGCAATTATTCTTGTCATGGAAAAACATTTCATTGGCCAACACTTGTGAGGGCTTTGTCTTATGATAACAGGCTTATCAACATTTCTACAACCATATGTAACTTGAGCCTACATTCATAAGCAGTTGTTATCTCTGAAGTTTGTTAGTATCCATAGTAGTTACATGTACATGTATGACAAAAGGAAAAAGTGCTGCAAATCGCCCAAGTGTACAGAACCTGCAAGAATCAAATTGATGTGTACGACAACAGTACATTATATGTATATTCGCAACAGATGCCTTTTTTTTCCTCATGAGAACATGAGTAACGGTAACAGTTGCAGGTGATCGATCCATCCTGGAGTTGCCGTTCATTTTCTGTTGCTAAGGTGACGAGGTAATTATGCTGAGGATGGCAAATATAGACTTGTGGTTAGGAAGGCGGAAGAAAAGTGCACAGTACACGTAGCCTGTGTGACTGTCATTATTGGAGTGAACTTACAGGTATATATACTACCACACTCTCTGTTATTTATGTGGAGTTCATTATACCCTGTCATTTATGGAATCAAACGTTGGCAAACTTGACAGCCAACAAACATCTGAAGCACAATTGTTTGATGTCAAGTGGCACTTTGGAAAGCACCGATGGAATTGCCAACGTGCCTTACTGCTTAAATTACAAATAAGGCCTGCATTGGAGCAAAGCATTTCTGGTATTTAACAAGGTTCCTTCGGAATTGTTGGCCCGAGGCTGCACTTACACGTGATATGTGTGTCTACAGGCTGCTTTCAAAGAGTGAAATGTTTTGTGTACAAGTAACAGTAAAACCTGTTTAAGGCTTACATATACATCGCTTTTCCTGCACTGTTTGTTGGAAACGATACGCCTCTTGTGCTCCTTAATAATAGCAGCATAATTCGTTTTGTTGAGACTAGGTCGTTTACTTGCACCCCACTGCCAGAACTAGCCAACTATGATTTTTCAGGGCCTCTATTTTGCAGTCAGCTGATTATTCGGCCTTGTGGCAAGTGTACACTTGGGTGTAGGGACCGGTTACTATTGAGATTATTGGAGGTGGGTTGGCCTGGTGTTGCTGTGACAACCAGATGCTTGCCAGACCTCAATTGTGTGGCTGACAAAGAGCTGTGAGGCAAGTCTGTAGCTTGGCAATACTACGGTAAATGCACATGTATACACATGCCTTCTTGCGTGCATGTATTCATGTATGTATATCATTGTGAAATTGAATTCACGTTTGGTTGAATCGTACAAAGTACACTGTACATGTAGCAAAGGCAGATATACTTGGAAAAAAATTGACCTTTTAATGTATGAATTTTGGCCCTACATATATTTGGAAACATTTCTACTTCGACTTGTTTTCTTCCCACACGAATTAACATTGGACTGATCACAGAAATGTGTAGATTTTTCTGGAATTTAAAAATGCGGAAAGGGTTGGCTGATGAGAGGGTAAGACATGCCTTTTGGTTACTGTTCACTGCAGCTAGTTGTATCTCTTGATGTTGGGGCCTGTAAAGATTTTAAATTGAGAGGACGTTATTCATACATCCTAGTGTGTAAATAGTCTGTGCAATAATTTGATTTATGCTATCTCTCTTCAGTTGACAAAATACTGTAAACTTTGACTTTGAAGGAATAGGCTATCTTAATCAGTAACTATTTTAAAAAGTGGAAGCATTGAAGCACACTGTACATGTACATACGTGAACATTTATTTCAATGAGTAATTTATTAAATTCAGCTGAGTTAAAGATTGTATGGTACATCATGCACATGTATGCTTTAGCAGTGCACGCTGCTCAATGCATGCGGTGACACAGTGAATTATGAAATTTGCAAGGGCTAAGGGAACATTTATGCATGAATGTTGCAAATTGAAAAAGTTTTGTACATTGAAGTTCATAACAAGTCCAGATGATAATAACTTGTCTTTAGGAATGCTTTTAAAACCCTGATGATTAGGGCATTTCTCATAAATGTTACAATTTTTAGGCACAAACATTTCTTAATTTTAAAATGGTTTGATTTCTGTAATTTCTGATTACCCTATTTCAGTTTCCTCCCCAAACCTTGAAGTTACTTGCATAGAGGAAATGCCAGTCAAAAGCCAGTCATTGTGAATGCTGTTTGAATTACATTTACTCTGTTTTTCTCAAACTAAACGTACACTCATACTGAAAGAGCATCTTTCTTTTGTATACATGTACATGCACAGGGTATACATGTAGATCAATGTAAAAATTTACGTGGGTGCCATTTTGTCAGCAAAGTGCATCTTCATTTGCGTGTTCTCTTGAGCATATCTTAATTATAATGAAGCTACCATGTATGTGTACGTTTGTGACGAAGTTCAATATTACATGTACACATGATTACATTCAAATGCACACTATTATCATATAAAAGATATTCCAATAGGTCCATCCAGATAGCTGGCTTGGATTGTCTAATGGTTTGGAGATGGAGGCGTCATTTGGTGGCTTTAATCGCCATTCTTACATTTGGCTTTGAAGGAGTGTAAACGGGCAAATCCAGGAATGGGGGGGGTCAGGCCAGAGATTTTTTTTTAAGTCTCGTTTTTGCCATCAAGTGGAAATGATGATGAAACATTATACATGATATACATTATTTACAATAGTTATTTTTGCACTTCAGATAGTTTTTATTATTGTGTCCATTTTTTACCTTTTTTTTTACGGGGGGGGCTGACCCACCCTGGATTTGCACCTGGTACATATGACCCAATCTAACCAAATGAGTTGCAAGTGACTGAAGCCACTTCCAATGAAGTTATTGCCCCCCCCAAAAAAAACTTGCATTATATTAATAGGAATCCTCAGCATTTTCTTCAGCCGTGAGCATTTTCATCAATGAAAAACTGATACATCAAAACACAGCGCAGTTTGCTCTTTGTTATGCAAACAAAGACAAAATTACTTGAAATATGGCCTTTAGACTCAATTTATGGAGTCCGGTCACAAATACCTGCTGATGCAGTTCCCCATTTACATCAGGACAGTGTTGTGTATTGTTCTTCATGAAGGGACACAATGAAGAATCTTAACAGTGTCGGCATAAAGTTACTGGAAAATGTACTTGATTTTAAGATTTGGTTATCGGTGAAATGATCTGATAAGATTACTGCTTATGATAAATCGGTTTTGTCGAATCATATATTTTTATTGCATTAAATTGGTTAAGTTTTGTTTGTTTAAATTTGTAATGAGTGCCTTCAAGTGTGACTGCATGCATGCTTCGATTTGTGCTGTATATAAAAATGTTCAAGTGCAAATTAAGGCTTTTTTTCTCTGAACAGTTTAATACCAGGTTCAGATGGATACAGTTGTTATACATATAAGTACTTAGCAATGCATATTGTAAAGTCAGTTTTATTAAGGAATTCCTTTTGATTTAACAGCAAAATCCAAATACATGTAAATGGTGGTTGCCGTTGGTCATTAGCTTTTTGTTCTGAAATTTGTTTTGTTAACACCCCCTCCCCCCAAAAAACTCTGGCATTTGAGAGTTTTTGGATCCAGGAAAGGGGCAACAGCTGCTATCACCCCAACTGGGGAGGTTTTTTTATTTTCAACTTAAAGAGAAAATGGATAAGTAGTTTGTTTCTCCAACCAAGGTATGCAAGAAGCCCCAACAAATTAGCCCCTACCCTCAGAAATACCGTTAAAGGTCGCTTTTTGCCCTTCTCCCAATTCCCCCCCCCCTGAAAAATTGGTTTTGAATGTTATGCCGTGCGCTGTCCCAATTCAAGGAAATCTCTCTGCCAGGCGGAGGTGCTTAAAAGTACCCGTACATTTTTTTTGAAGAGAGGAGTCTGTGTGGGCCAAGAAATTGGGGGGTTGTGTGAGTATGACCCAGAATAATCTCTGTAGACTCGGGGGCTTCCATCTGGGGGCACAGCAGACAAAAATGTCATTGAATATAGTCAGAAAAGCCCGAGAAAGGTGAGGGGTATTATTTGAAAAATGGCTACTGAGAAGACTTGGGAACGTTCACTTTGGGGGAGGTTGAGTTTGTTTTAGGCGGATAATTGAACAATTCATTGGTTAACCTAATAACATTTGAAAAATCAAATAAAATCTGAAGGACCAAATAACACGTTTTTTTGTTTGAGAGGCCTCAGGGGCCCGCAATGGGGCTCTAACCTTTCTTGATTTTACACTGTTTCCAGTGGAGCTTGAATTAGTTCTGTGCACCCTTAGTGAGTCAGTGAGTTTGTTACAAATGTTCTCCGAAGCGCAATAGGTAATAACAAAAATGAGATGTACTGGGGAGATATTATTTTGCTTGACGAAAACACCTCACCCTCTCGGCGCCCGCCGCCCCGGACTTGCTCAAAGGGAGATCATGTTTGACGAGAAACGGGAACGGTGAAATAGACATTGGAATTGGGAGAAACAATAATTCACAGTGTCTTTTTGATCAGTTTGGGGGTTGAGTCTCCCAACATTGCCCCAAATGTTCCTTGTTCTTTCAATACAAATATGAATTGACTCCTCTCAACCCCCCCCCAACCGATACTTCAGCGCAGCAGGCGCAGACTAGACCGCATTACCGCTGCGCACACAGATTTAACAACATATCACTCCGCTTTACCATAAGTTGGATAAATCATGGAGCTGTCGCCCTATGGACTGTGAGTTCTTTATCAATACAAAGCTATTGTGCTCATCTAACGATGGAAGTCTTTGTATGGTAGAAAAATACTCTGTAAACTGCTCCACAGGATATCCCGCCAAGTTGTTTTTCTCATACTTTTTTTTATGGACAATGATTCGTGGATGAATACAGTGTACAGGATCAGTGGTGAATTTACCATGTAGGGGGCGCTTCGGTCTGTTACCTTGACTCTTTTGCATGTTAGCAATCCTGGAAATAAGATTGAGACCATCGATCTTGTTCACCCATGCATCAGCGGGCTGTTTTCTGTACAAACGGCTGGGAACAGGCTAGTATAACTTAACACATGCGCATTTCTTGCACAACCATTCGTGGTTGGGCTTCATACGTCGTGATGCATATATGCCTCCTGTTTTCACGTACCTGTCCGAGCATCAGTTTGGAACTGTGAACTTTTAGTCTTTTTTTCATAATCTGAACTTGTAAGTAATACCCACTTCAATGAGATCTTCCATCTGAACGATTTAAATGTTAAGTTTTAGCAAAAAACGACTTCCGTGACAGAATCTGCTTAGTCACGTTCGACGTTGTTCACCTAACTGGTACTGGTCAACCGTGCTTAGGCAACACCACGTGTTCATTTTGACGCACGTGGTCAGACGTGGCATGCAGGGAACCATCGACCATGATCATGATGATCGTGCAAAGCTGTGGAACTCACTACAAAGTTCACTTACTGGCACTTTTATCCTCTCCTTATTTGAATTTAAGTAAAAAAATATTTATTATCTAATTTAACGACTGACTTAATAATATGATCTGAATTTTGCCTAGCCTAGTCTATAGTATAGCCCAGGCAATATTCAGATCATATCAAGTCAGTCATTAAATTAGATAATAAATATTTTTTGTATTAGCAAACTGTATGCTAATGTGCCTGAAGAGGATGTCACAGTGCGACCGAGCTAGCAGACCATTCACAAAAAAATATGGCGTGTTGGCATACCCCTACCCCCAGAACTGTGGGTCCAACGTCCGCCCCGCTCCCTCGACCACCGAGCTTGCAAAAATCAAAAAATAATTAACATCTCCCTGACGCAAATCCATCCTTGGAAATAGTTGTTTGTGATACCCGCTGCTACACCTGACTCGAACCAGCAAGCCGACACTGGCAAGCTCGGTGATCGATGGGTTGAGACGTCTGCACTAGTAAGCAGGAAGTAGTGGGTTCGAGTCTCACCCGAGTACGCTTGTGTTTTTTTTCACCAGCCTTGGGGGACAGACACTTAGTATGCAGTGTGATAATACATGTCAGGCAGGGCAAAAATCTGAAATTGTTGAGATCCTGCCAACTGCAACAGGTCGTGCTATTTAGCGTCAACAAGCATCAACGAGCGTCAACTAAACATCAACAATTTATTCAAGCATATTTATGCAAAGATTTTTATTTTAATGTGTAAAATGTTATTTTAGGATCCTAAATATCAAATTCCATGTAATATATCAATGTGAAATGATAGTTGAGTGTTGAAATTTGAGTGACAAAGTCGGGTCTGTTTGTGCAGTCTGACTGCGTGTGTTCGCGTGGACGGCAGAGGAAAGAAAGATGGCAGACCAATACATCGCAAAAATTTTTTGTTTTCCTGCGAGAATCTGGAAGCAAATTTGATGTTTCTCTTATACAATGGCAAGTGTTAGAGTCTCTAAAATATAATAAAACCACTTTTAAATTTGTAGAGGGTTTTTTCAAGTTGTTGACGCTTTGTTGACGCTACTTGTGTGTGCTGACGCTTGTTGACGCTAAATAGCATAAAAACAACTGCAATGACATGCAGGCACATGTAGGTGGGTTAGACCTGTGCATGCTGTGCTTGACTCACGGCACAATATGGCCACCGCCATAGATGTTTTGGCGCAACTTTGCTCCTAATTTGTGTTGAAATTTGCTTTGACAATCACTGTTGTCAACAGTGGCAGTGGGCACACCCACGATAATCACAAAATGATAATGTACGTTTACTGCAAAGACAAAAATCATTCCACACTGGGCTTGTGATGATGATAGATTTCTTTCCCCAGCTTATCGATAGATGCTGATACTGACAGCTTGTTTCTTAAGCCAAACCAAGTCTGAGCAAGCCAACAATTTTTAGTTCTACGTGTTTGGGTTTATTGCCGTAGAATCTGTCTTGTCTGATAAATAAATAGGTCAAATGATAATTTGTACATTTATATATTTTTTCCAGGTTTTCCAGAAGTGGCCAGAACTAAATGTAAGTAACCTAATTGTACTTAGTATTTGAGTGTAATGCACAAGAAAGTAATTGGCCATGATGATATTTGTTCCAACACATCTGCAGTTTCCACCGTAGAGGCCCCTGGCCTTAATGATGGTACAAACTTCCTTGGATGTCTGAGCCGTTTCTGATGTTCCTGTCATGGAAAATTGATAACTCCAAAGTGTAGATGCTTAAACTGAGTTGGTATATTTCAGATTCAAACACAGGTGTACTTCAAAATGGAAAAATGTACTCTACTCGTAATGATTGTTGAATATTTTGAATGCCATTTTCTGTTCTTTTTGCCCTTATTTTGTTGTTTTTGTTCCATAGATTTGTGCCAGATGAAGCAAGGAAATTTCTCTCAGGTATCCGTACATTTACATGTACATGTAGGTGAGTCAATCTAATTGTTAATTTTCTGTGATTTTTCTGAGGTATCACAAGGAGTTGGCCATGATGATGTGTTTCCAAAAAGCATCTGTGGTTTCCTCCGTAAAGGCCTGTGGTCTTAATGATGGCACGACTAACGATCCCAAACCAGCCAAACTCCAACACCAGGGTTTGCTGGAATCTGTTAGGATGAGTACTGCATGAGTAAACTGACTTTGTTTTGTGTGGGATTAGTCTTACCACAAAGAAACAGAGTCCTACTGTTTATGTGCACAGTTTACTGTGGTGTTCGGATTTGCAAGGATGAGGAAAGGTCCAAGTCCATGTAAATCACTTGAGGGAGCTAGGGTTAACCCTAACACTCCTCAGTCCTCCAACAGGTGAAGGATTGAGGAGGGTTAGGGTTAACCCTAACAGTCCTCAATCCTCCAATTTCAATATGATTTTACATACACCCTGGAGGTTAGGGTTAAGCACTAAAATAAAAGTGACTTAAATTTAAAGCATTCATGGCATACAGTTTAAGTTTGTATTCCATATTTATGTTTTCATTTTTCAGTTCATAGACGTACCTTTCTGTCTTAAGATTCTTTGACACCCGTCTATTGAATTTATGTGGTTTGAGAAGTTGTTTTTGGCTCCATATTTGAATTACATGGCCATGACAAGTTCTTTCACATCTTCCATAGTTTCCGCCATAGCCTTTGGTGTCAACCAATTCTGTTTTCTTTTCATGAATGTTTGCATGCTCTTGTAAAATACTGAACTGTGTACCTCATCTCTGAAATTGACGTGACCCCTATTTAAGACCATGAAAAGCTCTAATTTGGTAAACTATATAAATAAAAACAATTATTCGGTTGTGATTGTTTTCCTTGTTCTGCTATTAAATTTTTTTCTTTAGTGAATGTTTAAGTTCATTTTCTGTTTTTAGAACTTTATTTAATTTTCTTTGAAGAGCATTGTGATGTGGAAAAAGAACAGGAAAGGCAAGCACACTGATGAATTGTGGGGTTTTTTTTGTAATCATATTGTCCTTTTCAAAGTTGAGTAATGTGACTGGCTTGTGATGATGATGGAATTCTTTCCCCAGCTTATCGATAGATGCTGATATTGAAAGCTGCTGCTCAAAGCCAAACCCAATCTGAACAAGCCAGGAACAAATCAATTGTGAAGACGGAGACATACAGGATTCATGTGGCACCATTTTGTGTAGCGCTAAAGAAACCAAGTCACAGCTCAGGTGTTCATTCCATTCATCTGAATGCCAAAATTTTGACCCTTTACGTGTAACTTGTTTCGCTATCATTTGTTTCAGCTCGAGACTTCAAGCCTGAAGGTGCCTTGCCCTCTGCAGGCCACCTGTTAGTAAGTACAAGCAAGTTTGAAAGTCTGTTTAATTTATGGGTATGTTTGTAGTTTGTGTGTTCCTTTCTCATTTCTAATGATTGCAGTTGGATTCTCATGTGAGGATGTAAATTTACCAAATGAAGCAAGTTGTACGTCGAACCATGCAAAAAGACCTTGTTGAATTCCCTTTTCAATTCATGAATGATTTCATTTCCATCAAATTTTCAGCCTGGCATCTGATCAACCAGATTTAACTTAGTATTCCTATTTATTAAAATGACTACAGCATCCCAGACTTACAAGAGTGTCTTTCAGTGACTGCATTTCAAGCCTTACTAACATTTTATTTGGCTAGTGTTTGGATTATTCTTGTAATTCTAGTAAAGTTCAATTTTCATTTGGGCAAAAAGTTTAAGAACAATTTTCATCTGAATAGACTTGTTTTCTTTGTTTCATCATTCAGTTGTCCGAAGATATGAAGATCAATTTTGTCTTTTCAACTTGATGTAGATTTAAAACTTTTATAATAAAACAATCCAGTAGAGAGGAAGACACCAATTGTATCCATTTACTCCAAGTTATAGTACCCATAACTGTTTCCCCAATTTCTTTGCTTTAGATTAGAACACGCTAAAGTTAAACAGTGAACTGGTGTTGCTCGCATACATGGTTATGATGACTTTATTTCTAGCTGTTCCCTAGTGTACATTGTACATAATGGTGGGAGACATTTCACCTTGGAGATCTGAACCATGCTGATGTCCGTTAATCAAGTCGGATCCTGTCTTCATTTAGACAATAATTTCTAGGGTTTACTCTTTTTTGTTTGACAGATCTGTTGCAAGTCAACATGATATGACTACAGAGGTATGTAAGAGAATGTTAGTTCTTCTGGAATTAGTCTGACAGATAGTTGGCCATGATGATTTTTTTCCAAAACATCCGTAGTTTCCACCGTAGAGGCCTCTGGTCTTAATGATGGTACAACTTCCTTGGATGTCTGAGCCAACAGTCTTGATTTTGTCTTTAGAATATGTAATTACTGATGATCATAGTAAGCCTACCCGTTGCGTCACCAACAGAATTGCTATTCTCCTCATGACAATTGTCAAAGTAAACCTAAAGCAAAGCAAGGAGAACGCTACAGGAGTTACAAAATGGGAAACATTTGTGCTACTTTCAAATCACTCCGGTGTTCTATACGTGGCACTTTTTTGCAATGAAACAAGTAACATTTTCAGTCCGCTGTTCAAGTTGATTTATCAAAATTCATCTTGGTCGAAATTTACAACTTTTTGGAATAAAGCACTCCAACAGCTGGAACGAAGATGCCAACGGTATCCATTTACTCTGCCTGGAGTCCCCATAATTGTTAACATAATTTCTTTTCCTTTAGGTTCGAACATTCAAAAGTTCAATAGTCAACAGATGCTGCAGAAAGCCAAGTAAGTTTATTTAACAATTTCATTTTCAAGTTTTCCATACCCGTTACAAAGGTCACAAAAGTTATCTTCACCTTAACGATCCTGTTTTCCTTGAAAATCCACCAGAAAGTTTCAGATTTATATGAAAGGATTTAAAAAATAAGATTCCTGTCATTGTTGCCTAACATGGGGCTTGATGTCACTTGAAACTACATAGAATGTACTGTTGGCTTTCTGCAGAGGGAGGAATTGGCAAGATCTGGGTAGAGTCTTGACGAAAAAGCTGGGAAGTTGAAGTTATGGTTGATTACATCTCACGAGAATGTTTATGATGAATTCATATATGGCTCTTCCCTAGTGTACATTGTACATGATGTTGGGAGATATTTCACCTCGGAGATCTGAACCATTCTCGTGACTAATAATCAAGTCATATTCTGTCTTCATTTAGACAATTGCGTTTTACTTTACTCTTTGTGTTTTTTGACAGATAGATCGGCAAGGCAGCACACAATTATCATGGAGGTACGTATTTACCTTCTATAATTAGTTTGAGAAATAGCTGGCCATGATGACGTTTTTTCCAAAACATCCGTAGTTTCCACCGTAGAGGCCTCTGGTCTTAATGATGGTACAACTTCCTTGGATGTCTGAGCCAACTTTCTTGATCTTGTCTTCCAAATATGTAACCACTGATTGTCACAGCAAGCCCCCCGTCATGTCACCAACAGAATGTCTATTCACTGCTCATTGATTGACGGTGTAAGAATGTGTAATAGATGCCCCTCATCAAAACCTGAAATATTCTTGCTTCTGCTTGAACCTTTCCCTTTCCTGATGAGTCAAGTCATTGAAGTGAATGTTTTCTGCTTGCCTTTTTTAACCAAATTTTACTGCATCTGTAGTTCACTATGCTGATTCAAACAGGATCAGTAGCTACATAAAAGAGGCGATAACATTCATGTACTTCAGCTCTAAATCCCCCGCAATTTTTTGAATTCTTTGACTTCAATAGATTTTTTTAAAGATCAGATCACATAAATGTCAGATAGGCACCTGATATGTTGCAGATAGTCAGATGGTCACCTGATGTATTGCAGATAGTCAGATGGTCACCTGATATGTCGCAGATAGTCAGATGGTCACCTGATATTTGGAAGAGGTGCATTTCTAGCTTATTCTTTGTCTACCTTACAGGATAGAAAGATTATTGCAACCCTAACCCGTGTGATCCTTGAATATCCACCATGAGACGGTGAATTTTTGGAGAGGATAGATTAACCCCAGACCCTGCCAAATCCAGTAAGATGGTGTTTGATTTACACTAAACCTCTAGAGGTAGGGCCATGGCTGTACATGGTCACTGTTGCATTTATGGGGCTCGGTATTCCTTGAAGATGCTGAGTACGTGTCATTGGCATCCAGTAGAGAAGATAAATTGGGAAGATCAGGGTAGAGTCTTGGCCAAAAACGTCAGGAAATTTTAACTAATGATGAAAGCGGCATGCACCATTATGAAGACATCATTTGTTTGTGTTTCCTAGTGTACATCATACATTATGGTTGGAAATAATTCATGTGAACTATGTGAAATGAAATTTTATTAACCTGTCATCCACTGATGTCAAACAGTGTTCACCCAGTAATGATGATAATAATAATACGGGAATAAATATGTGCTTGGTTGGTCTTAAACACGTGTTTAAGACCGGCTCAGGAGAATGGACGCGACTAATGCCCGAGCTGCAGGCCAGGGTACCATCAGCGGTAAGTGTCCTGAGTTGGTCTTAAACTAACTATGGCCCATACATAATACCCCTTGCCTACAGCACACTACTGCATATTGTTAGTAGGTTCCATTATGTTCTATGGCCATGACGACAGTGTCCCTCACAACTGCTAAGCAATGGCATTGATTCCCCCCCCCCATGAAAAGGAAAATACAACCTGCCTTCTATTCAGGTCTACATCTCGTGTTCAGTCTTTAAACTAAGATGATACTTTTTCATTTTTATTATTTCTGTTTTAGGATTGAAGCTGAGGAAAGTAGTTATTCAGGTGAGTCTTTTCAGCGTGCATCCTGAAGTGGACAGAGTGTGTGTCGTTGACATTGCATGTACATGTAATGCAGTTCATTTAAGGCTTGTGATGATGATAGATTTCTTTCCCCAGCTTATCGATAGATGCTGATATTGAAAGCTGCTGCTCAAAGCCAAATCAAATCTGAACAAGCCTTTCACTGCAAATCCCTAACTGCTTCCTTTTGGAATTAAACCCTCCCACTTCGATTGTAGTCCGATTGAGGTTGCTGGTATTTGCTTCACTGAAAACATACTGAAAATAAAGATTTTGAGATTGAGGTGGTGTTTGATTTGACCCAATTACCTCAGGAAATGCATGAAAACTGCCTGTTGAAAATAAACTTGTAATTAACTCTGAAATTTGATTACACCTGTTCTGCATAGGTGCACCAGACATCCTAATCCACAGACGTTCACATTGTTCAGCTTGATCTCTTAAGGTAAATCAGTTCTTAGACTTCATAGGTTCTTTAGTTAGAAACAGTTTGTGGCTGTATCTATTTACTTGTGGGAGAAAATTGTACATGGAAACCTGTCATGTTGGGAAACTAAGAAAAGTTTCATTTTGTGAAAACACAAATGGACTGAATGTGCTCAGGCTCTGCTCAGCATTAGTTTTTGAAAACAAAAAGTGTGCAGGTCTGTAAATGTAGTGCAGAAGGAGCGCACACTCAAGCACTGGGTGTCAGTCCATTGTGATGGCAACAAATTGTTGATATTTTAGTTTTGAATGTTTTTTCAAAAAGTTGAATTCAACGTTCTTCACAGATGAGCAAAGGTTCGCTCATATATTTGCTTGTACATCCTCACATACCTTGGCATGGCACAGCTCATCCAGGGTATAGGATTTTTAGATATGAACTTGTAAACTACATCAGGTGTACTGGAATGATAAACAGCCGATGTTGGCCCTCCTGTGCATTCAGGGGAAAAAAGTTATCCTGCAAGTCAAAATCAGTCAAGTGACTGTAACAGTTCAGAGTTCCCTACCTACATTAAGCAGAATTGACTGGTTGTGACTTGATACAGGTTGACATAGCTGAGCCTTGACTGTTGTTTGATAAGCCAGCTTTGTGTATGAGTCACCCGACTCTTCTGTTGCCTGACAACTGAATTTGACTGGTCACATTACCAACCAGAGGTAACTTGAATTTTTGACTGTCACTCCTACAACTAAAGGAGGGTTAAAAGATATGACTGGCTTGTGATGATGATAGATTTCTTTCCCCAACTTATCGATAGATGCTGATACTGACAGCTTGTTTCTTAAGCCAAACCAAGTCTGAGCAAGCCAATTTCTAGCTGAGTTCCAACCTTCTTGTTGTAATATTCAAGCTGACTTGTTTTATTCCATTACATCTTAATTCTGTTTTCCTGCCTTTCCCTGCAGCTGTAGTCTTTCCTACAAACCAAAACGGTAAGCTTGTTTTTTTTCTGTACAATGTTTAAGTAGCTTCTCTTCATATTTTGCTTCTGTGCAAGTTTTAAATTACCCGAATGTCATGTTAATACTGAATTGTTAAAATATGTCGGAGATGATGATATTTGTTCCAACACATCTGCAGTTTCCACCGTAGAGGCTTCTGGTCTCAATGATGGTACAACTTCCTTGGATGTCTGAGCCAAGTTACAGTTTTACATGACAATGAAACTTAGGTGATATTCCTTGCTTATCAAAAAACTTGTTGCTTCAGCAACAAAGATTGTTTTACTCCGTATCCAATTCTCAAAAATCTTATTGCACCTGATCTACGGACTAATCTTCCATACCACATCCAAAATTGCCCTACCCTGGAACAGGTTAAACCTTTACTCAAAAGATACCTGTTCACTTTCTGAGCTTGTAGAAACTTCACTGTATTATGCATTTTATCAGAATTTATCAGTTCATGATCATTGCTATATAAATCAGACATTCAGTAAATTTATTTTGTTAATGTTAATTTCAGTTTCCATTTGCTAATTTTCTAGATATCCTAGAGATGGATTGAAACAAACCTTAGGTGTTTGTAAACAGGTAAGCAAATACAGTTTGGCTTCTTAAGTTCTCAAGTGTGATAAGTAATTGGCCATGATGATGTCTATTCCATAACATCTGCAGTTTCCACCATAGAGGCCTTTGGTCTTAATGATGGTACAACTTCCTTGGATGTCTGAGCCAACATCAATAATATTGTCTATTAATAAGTCATCACAAATTATTACATCAGGACCAGTCATTGTGCCAAGTGAATGCAGTGATATGGGAAAAAGTGTTGCGGGGTGGGTGAACTCTCTCCCTTTCGCCCCTGCCCCTTTTTCTCTTAAAATGTTAATGATGATACAGTTTTCTTAGATATGTAAGCCAACACAATTATAAAGACAGATGTCTTCAGATTAATAACTCTTAAGCAAGAGTTATTGACATCTTTTTTATAATTAGCTGAACAGCCTCTTTTTTAAGCAAATGGCTGGTTCATTTGTGTCATTGAATTAGTCGGCATTTTTCTCTTGTGAAAAATAGTGATACAGATGTACCAAGGTTTGAAGGAATTAAACAGCAGGTTGTGTTTACTGCACAATTACCCTCAAGTTGTGCTACAGTGTCTGTGCTGTAATTATCTTTTATCCCTCTGACACCAAGACGTACTCTCCATTGATTTCCTCTCCAGATAGTTGTGATTTGATGCCTCTTCCTGACACTCAACACAGTGAGTCTTCCAGAGAACAGTCTTTTTTCTACTGCAGTAAAAACCTCATGCCGTGGAAAAAAAGTTGAAGATTCATAATCTTAGAAAATACTTTGTTGGTTCACAATTTTAAAACTAATGAACTGTGAATGTGACTTGTATTGCAACTGTGCTGTGAAGCAGATAAATATGAGATACAGACTCGATAGGAATTATTTTCAAGTTGGAGAATTCAAGGGTGTTAAGGTTAAGACAGACGTTTTGTTCGTGCGGTGCACTTTTGGGCAAGAAAGTTTCCTTGGGCCACTTCAACCAAACTTACAGAGCTGTTTGAAGAGGGATGCTGTGTTCGGTAGTGAAACTCTACATCACAACTTCAAGAAAATAAACGTGTACAACAGAGGGGGCTCTTGCTACTGTTGGTCAGGCTCATCAGTTTTATTTGCTTGAAGGTTGTGTAGTGATCCAAAATTTTTCCATTTTGATTGTGATCCTTATTTGGCTTAATCCAGTGGAACCTAGGATTGGGAGGCAAAGATTACGTTAATTTTTGTATTTTCCCACTGTGAAATAATAATTATGCCACTAATACAGCTTCTGCTTGGGCACAGTGGCGCTTAGATAAGCCGATGGATAGTTTAAAAGCAGCTGAAAGTGTCCAATTTTAAATGTGGTTTGGCTGTATCAGCCTTGACTGCAAAGGTCGTCAAATTTTGATGTGAGAATTTTCTGTTTGTGAAAGAGGAGTACTAATAAGACTGAAACAGAAATAAAGTTGCTTATAACTGATCAAGCTGCATTATGTTGTTTTGCATTCTGAATTTTGTTCTACGTGTACAATGTTGTGTGTTTGGTTTTTCTGGTTGGTTTTATTTTGTCTGTGTGTGTTGTATGATTTAAATTTTGGGATAAAGGGAGTTTCGACCTTCATAACTGCATATTTGGACAGGTAGTGCTGTTCAGAATTGATTTCAATCTTACCGGAATATTTTACGAATGGATAGAAATAATGTAAATGCATGCGTATATATAAATACATCAGTACTGTAATAGACTTAATACATATATGTACGTAGCGAATTGGTTTCCAGCAAAATGACAGGCAACATTTAGGTGCAAGGATAGGCGAGACACTGTTGCATCCTAACCTATGGATAGAAAAGCTACCATGACTAAGACTAGGACAAGGGACAGGCAAAACAAAGCAGACAAGCATGAGATGAGGCTTAGTTAAAAGAGCGCAGGCGATTTGTTGTATGTCAATCAAAGCATGTAGCCATTGTTTGGCATGCACAAGGGCTTATCCACTACGAACACAGGAAGAGGATTCCCCTCGTTTTCTCTGTTCTCCGAATGACGTAATATACATTCAGAATTCGCATCTTTGTGTGAAGCTCTGAAGACAAATTACACTGCGTTCGATTTGGATGCTTTCATATTTATTTGAACAGAAAATCAGAGAAAAATGTTTGTCTAAGAGGTCTTTTAAATACGTGGATTTGACGGAAGGCTTCGATTCTGAATGCGTTTATAGAGGTTCTATCTTTCCAGTAACCAGGTAACTACTTTTGTTACGGACGGATAGTACCAAAAGGTCTACTCACGTGTTTCCCTGTGGAACAAAAGCTCCTACCAGAAAACTGGCTGCTCTCTAGAACTTATATATATTCAAAATGGATACAATGTATTAAATGAAGTCCGAAAAATCACATCAAGTGAAGATAGCACCTGACTGTTTCCTGGCTTTGCCATGTGCAAACGCCGATGACATGCCGTGATCCGTGAAGGAGACTCGTTGATTCTAAGAAGGTATTGGAGTCGCTGCGTACCTACGTTGATAGACGTAAAATTCCAGGAATAAGTCCTTTGTTTTTGTGATTCGATTTATCGTGCTATTCCAGTCTCTTTTCACTGAATGGATCTTGAGATTCCACTTGCAAGGGCAGGTCTGCGAGGGGGGGGATGGGGGCAAAGGCCTCTCGAAAAGGAGCAAATTTTTTAAGCAAAGAAAGATGAATATTTAGGTTTATGTCATTTTCCTTCTTTTAATTTTCAAAAAGCTTGTGAAAAGTTCCATAATGTAGCCCCCCATAAAAGATTGTATTCAAAAATTCCATTTTTCGCCCCCCCCTAAAAAACAAATTCCCCTGCCCTGCAAATTTGCCTCTGGATCCATTCTTGGCCGCTTGAGGAAGACCCGATATGATGTGATACCTTGCTGCTGCCTACCTAAATCAGCAACATTTAAAGTCGTGGCCTAAACTGCGTCTTTAGGTTATTCTTTTTAAGTTGAGCTGGGTTGAGAGTTGACTATTGTGTCTCATGTAGTGACATGTTCGTTAGTTCTGTTATAATGAACAGAACGTAATTATATATCTTTGTTTTCCAGTGAACGTTTGAGAAGGTTTCAAAAAGCCCATTTGCACGTAGATCAATCAACTTATATACAATGTCAACTTAACTTGGGTCTTTTGGGGAAAATAATTTGGAAAGTGGTGTGATTTTGAAATATAACCGCAAAAGTGTTTCTCCTTAATATTCAAAATGAAAATCAGAAATTTTTACTAGAAAGAAAGGGTTGTTGTTGAGGGTTGCGGTTTTTGTAGTTTGAATTCCGTACGATCAAATTTGCATTCATGCATGTACTCGTGCCCGCCCTCAACAACGAACGAATGAGACCCCGCAAAATGCCACCGACTCCCCCTCAAGTTTGTGTCACCCTTCCACCAATGGGATGACTCATAAGCCGTGACGTCAGGGGTGCACAGTAGCACCCCCACCAAACAAGGCCAAAGGTACATGAGTTGCACCGTGCAGTCGAGACCTGTTGCAGTACGTTCGAACACATCACGCAGGACACCTGTGTAAGCGATACAGAGATTGAAATGCACTAACCCTGTGGAGTGGTGAGGCGAGATAACGCACAGCGTGTTACGCATTCCAACAAATTTTGTCCCTGTGGAAAAAGTGAATTTGGTACACATTGGCTTGGGACATCGAATACGGTGATTGAACGTGCATTTCTCTGCAACTTACAAGTAGATGGTTTGTGACTGGATGCTGTGTGTTTCTCCTGCTTAAGACGATTAATTTGAAAGTAGTGCTTGTTGAGGAAGTTGGAACATGATGGATGGAGACTCGGATTCGGAGAGGTCTGCTTCGTTGAGACATCAAGATCAGACAAGTCTTGAAGATGCCTTGGTTGAAGCACGGAAATGGATCGAGGTTGGTATGCAAAAATACTAACCATGCTAACAGCCTATCTTCTGAAAACTTGGAATGATGGAATGGTTTTTGCAAAGTCTTTGTACCCATGGAGGAATCAGAATTCATTTGTGAACTCACATAACCCATCTTGTTATCTCCTTTGTAAATTGTCCAATTAAACTTAGGTGTTATCTTTTTGAGAGATATAATGTAGACGGGGTGGAGAAATGTTTCTTCATGTTTGTTTTGTGACGAGTGCTACGCGGTATATGTACGTAAAGTACAGTAAACCACCTGCAATCGGCCTTATCCATCCACGGTGTCGGAAGTTCAGTACCAGTGTTAGCAAGGACACAGTATCAATTGAAATCTCTCTCAAAGGTAATTTGAATTGGAAATTTCTATACCAGTAAAATTTAATAATGAGGTAGACGCATGCAGCTATTGTCTGTAAATATCTAGACATAAAATATGGAATGTTCCCACATATTTGGGCCTTTGAATATGCCCTACATAGTCTTGTGGTTTCATTTTCAAGGTTGCCTAAATTCCATTACATTGAATGCAGGAGTTCACAAGGTCACATAGAAGGGGCTTTTCCTCTTTGTGACTAAAAGGATTAGGAAAATATGATTTATTGCTGTTTCATTTTCACCAGCAGGGCATATTTCCTGTCTTCAGCCTTCTGCCAATGTCATGTGCATGTGAATTGTTTTGGTCTGGTAGTTTCAGTTTTTGATTGTGACCCAGGGAAAAGAGAAGATAATTATTTTTAAGAGACCGTGCCTCCAATCAGACGCATAGTGAGCAGTCTTCTTCTTCGAGATTATTCAGTTTTAATGGGTCAACAAGTTATGTATATCTGCAAGACATGTGTTATTAGTGCTTGCCTGTGTTTCTTCTTTCAGACTTCAAGGTGACTTTACTTGAATATTATAGTCACTGCCTTTGAGCATGCCTGTGGTTGCAGTGACTGCAGATTCATGCCACAACTCAAGATAGGCAACAGATAATGAAGTATCAAGGTTGAATTTGGTTGGAAATATGTGTAAACCTTGGTGAAATCAGACTTCCCTAGAGAAAATGGTCTTCAAGAAAGTCTAAGAAATCTGTTGTTCATATAGCGAGTAAGTCCTTTTTAAAACTTTTTTTGCTCTAGAATTGGGATCATCACACATTTTAGGCTTTAACTGTTACAATACAAAGAATTTTTGGGAATCTGAAGCAAAAGACAAGACAGGATGCATAATACTGTTGTGCTTGGAACAAAATTCCCAAACTGTTATTATCTGTACCCAATTCCACCTGTTGGTTTACTACCAAAGAAGGAAATATGTACATGTACATGCCCACCCAACATTTGTCCAACAGTCTTCAAGTTATAGCAATACCTGCAGGTACACGTAGATGGCCTGCATACTACGTTAGCCATGCAACCATGGAAGGGTGATGATAATATATGAAGAGGTAAACACTCATTGTTACCCTGCTATTGTCCGCAGTTCCCTTCATAATAGACAGGAGAAAGGTTAGGACGGACCAGACAAGGCTATGTCAAAAAGTGCAGACTTTTGTGTTGCTGTCAGCAGAATAGTGTCAACATGAAGACCTGCCTGTGAAAAAGAAAACACCTTTATCTTGATGAAACTGTTTGGAGTTGAAAAAAAATGCTGTTGCAACCATTTCCTGCCAGACTATTACCTCTCGATGAACATCAGAATTCAGGGACAGATTTATGGAAGTGTTTCTGACAGTTTTGGAAAGAAAGACAATGTGCCCTCATGAGGTGATACTCTGTCACCATTTCATTTCATTGTGAAGAAGTGTTCAATTAATAGGATTTCTTCAAAACTTACAGAAAATTTTGAAGCTAGTCTATGATGCGTGTAGGTTTCAAAAATGTTGAATTTAATGCTGTGATGAGAATGGTTTGGCTTCTGAAAAAAAATGCTCGTACGTAGTCAAAGAAGGTGACATTTGACTGGATCAGTGCATTTCAGCATGGACTGTGTACTGCATGTACATGGCATGCAATTGATCCAAATTGATTTCAAAGTTTAGACTGTACTCAGGTCAAGTGTTAAAACAAAGGGCCTATGCATCTCAAGATAGCATGTACGTGTATTTTTGGTGGTCATGAAACGTTTTACACTTTGGTAGGGTTTTTTATCTTTGATAACTGCTGCTGATGATCCTGGTCAGGTTGTCCTGCAAACGAACTTCCCCAAATTGATTTGTCAATGCTACTTTTTTACATCTATTTATGTGAGACGTGAAATGCACAACAAATACTCTATATCCAGCAGTTTTCAGCAACTACTGCATGTGCCAATGTCCTTGTCACCAATTGCACTAGGTAGGCAAATAAGCAAGCACTCTAAATCGATAGTTGAAGAACAGGAATGGCAGAAGAATCAATACCTATGACAATTACAGGGGCCCAGATAACACCTCCCTTAGAATGACCGATGAAAACAAACTTCTTGACTCTCCGATATTTGCTTGCTTTTGGGAGCAGATACTCCAGTGAGAATGAAGAGCTTCTATGCTGTCCATGTTTTGTCCAAAAACCCTTCAAGTTCTTATAGCTTATTTGGTAGAAATTTTATACCCCCAAAAATTGCCACTTTTCTAAATCTCAGAAAAGGAGGTCCAAAGTTTTTCGGGGGTAATGTATCCCTTCCCTAAATATCCTTCAGATTATTTGTAAAAAATAGCTTTAATTCTGCAATAAGCATGTGTGTATTACACGCAGTAGTTTCCTTGAAATGATTTTTTCCAGGTCACTGAAATTTTTTCTTTAATTACACAGTGCAGACAGCCTCAAAATTTCTAACTGCCAGATAAAGGTCGGGACTAGTCTAGTCATGCCTGAGTGGTTTACCTGAAGGCTTACATGTAACTATTCAGGCACATAGGACCTGTGGAATTTTGTAAAAGTAGCAAATACCACACTGATGAAATCATGAGTACGTGAAGGTGTGCTCGTGAAGGTGTGCTCGTGGTCATACCACCTTCAGTATTTGTGAGTTGTATTGACAGGTTGGGCTAAAAATTAGCAGAAGGTGTCTGTGGGATTTTGAGGTCATAAAAAAAAGGTCATTGAAAATTGTTGAGACCTTCCTGGGTATTAGTAGGTTTGAAAAGCCTATGAAATGACAAAAGTTGATGTAGAAATTGCTATTAAACTGGACATGTAATCAAGGAATAGGACATACGTACAAGTGTATGCAAAATGGGAATCAATAGTCTGTTTTGCCCTTAACAATTAAATCTTTACACATTTGAAATTTTTTCCGGCATGATCTGATGTTGTTAAACTTTTCAATTTCCTTTATCAACAGTTTTGTATCACAGAAGGCCAGATACACAGGTAGCCACTTTAGGAAAATAAACAAAAAGAACCACAAAATAGACAAATATGTTTACTTTCCTCCTTTTATTTAATTATGGCAGCTTTAGTTATACCGACTTATGAGGTTTCATACTGAATACCTAAAATATGCTTGGTCATGACTGTTCTCTTCTTTCGATTGTTCACATTATTGTTCAAGCATCTGCACGGTAGAATAAATCACAATGTCTAAGACATTCATTAATGATAATAAGTTATGAACTATAGGCTTAGTTTCTCAAACTCAGTCATTTTCTAGGAAAAATCTAAAGGAAATACTTTATCTCAAAGATATTAAAAAGAACAAAAGAAAAACAACATTCCTATTTGACTGTAACAAAAGTCCATGCGCCTGATGACCACTTTTTAAAATTAATTACCAGCCGTTCCAGGTACGGTAAAGAAATATGTTGTTACTTAACCTCTACACCCTTTATACCAGAGTGAAAGTGACATATTGTGCCAACTTGCTGGAGGTGAATGGACATGTAAATGAACCAAACCTTGGCAGAAAATCCCAGAACTTAACATCTCTTTCTTGATCCATATAAATCTCTTCAACAAACTGTGGCACAAAAGGTTTGTCCCATGCTGATCAAGTCGTCTCCAAGTGTTTGACAGGAGACTAGGAGGAAGATGGCATAGGCTAGTGCAGGTTTCATTTGGCCTATCACAGTAGAATGTCTTTCCTCATAACAATTCTCAAGGCTATTTAGTGAAAAAAAAGTAGGAGATAAAACGAAAAGGGAATGCTTCAATAAAGTAGCCCTTTTAAAAGAAATCATATGGGTAACAGGTTCATTTCAAGTTTGACGCCAAGCCACATGGCAAGGAATTTACCATGCTGTTGATTAACATAGCCTACATCTGATGTTTTGGACTACTGTATTTATTCTTCAAATTTGGAAGTTTACATGTACATATGTTTAGATTTTATTTAGCATAGCTTTCTGTATCAAATGTAGGTAGGTTGGTACCGCTATTAGATTTTACTGAACAAAGTTTTCAATAAACGTTGGTCATAGATCAAATGACAGGTGGACTACAAATGTTCAGTTTTGTTCATGCTATTTCTTCCTTTTTTAACTCATATTAACAAAATGTTGGCAACTTCAACAGTCTAGTTTTCAGGCATGATGGATGGACTTTATTTAAATCTAGCTTGTCTAAGCAGAAGGTCTTAGTATTGGGTGTTATTACCTCTGGGCCTTCAGCAATTCAGTTGAAAGAGGATAAGAGGGTTATTCAGATTAGCTGGATTAGGTCTTTTGGATGCCTAGCTTTTTTGAGAAAGGGTGAATTGAATCTTAATAAGATATGCTGTGAGTGTAATGGTTTTGCCCGCAGATGAGGTTAGAGGATATGTACATGTCTGACAAGGGAAAGCCAGAATGGATAGCTGACATGAACGTTTCAATGTGGAATGTGATGTCTGCTTATTTTTTTTACGTGTAGGATCTACACTTCAAAAGTCCAGGCTCTCTGCAGAATTTCACTTTTGCTTACCATGTGCAGTTAACGTATGCATAATGTGCGTACATTACAATGAATATAGTGTGCACTATTCCTTTTACTCCTTTAATATCAACCTATCGAATTATAACCAGATTTGCATTCCCACACTAATGAAATTTAAGATTGAAAAAATTAGAATAGAACAGAACAAAAATGTAATTGTGATTTTTCTTAATGGTGAGAGAGTTTTGCTCCTTTTAAAACATGTTGCGA
Organism: Acanthaster planci; assembly: GCF_001949145.1. The sequence goes on from NW_019091363.1 coordinate 2,790,547, forward strand.
TATTACTTCAAATATGTAGCCCCCTTCAGAATACTCAGTGCTGCATGAACAAGCACAGGATGACCTTCAAGAATGTGGGCATCTGCCAGTGACACAATTTAGAGGAATGTTTCAAACATTCCGCTCAATTTAGCAATATTTGCAGATTAAGCAAGTGTGGCTCAATTGTGTCTGTGACCATGAGACAGGGTTCATTGCTCAGTAGGCATGCTTTTATTTCTTCTTATGTTCAATGTATAAGTGGGATCGTGACTTTTGGTTAAAAAGGTTCAATATTTTGAGTGAAAATCAATCATTCAGCCATTAACCGCCTTTGCCAGAACTTTGGGAAAAGGGTAAACAACGTAATACATGATGTAATTCTAAGTATAATTTTATGGAATTGTGACCGAAGCTGAATACATCAATTTCATGATCTGCGGTTTCTGCTCTGAAAGAAACTTTAGTGTCATTGATACAGCAACACAAAACCCGTTTCAGCTGAAATTTCCTCGTTTATTCCTAAGAACCACTCTGACAATTTTGAGAAAGTGCAGCTTACATGTATTTCCTTAGCCCAGCTTCATTTCTCACTAATCCAAGATCCATTGATCAAAGATTTGAATGGTTTAAGACCTTACCGAGGAAGGTTTTGTCCACAAATCCTTTCAGGAATGGGGAGAATGTGTGGGAATTAACCACCAACGCTTCAGCCAGACTGTAAACAAATAATGAACAGTTGGTTGAGCAAACTTTGGAGAATTGTTGTTTGTTTTATTTGGCCAGTGATATCAAACTCTTTGGAAGGAAAAACACTGGTATAATTTTTGGCGGCCTTAGGAGAGTCAGGCCAAGTTGTTCCTGATTGATTTTAAGATTTCTTATTGCACTAACAGTGTTGCTTAAAAAGACACAAAAATACCTTTGCAAAAATCCAAAGCCCTAACTTGAGTTTTTTTAGTCCTTTTGAAACAAAGTTGTTTGGGGGCTCCAAAACATTATGGGGACGATTTTTCATCCCCACAACTCGATCTTGACTTTTCTAATAATAGAAATTGTCCCCTTAATGTGGTGGGGGCCCACCCTACAAATCCCACACTGTTCTAGTGTTTATATGTGTTTTACTGTCGAAGCTATTGTTGTTATTTTTGGCAGAATGTTACTAGAAAGAAGTTTCAATCCGATGATTTCCGCAGATCAATGACGGATGGCATTCTACTGTGCATGTAAGTCCATATTACATCTAAATCTTGTTTTCCTCTTTTTGTGATTTCCATACTATGATAATTCTGTTTTTCAAGATAAAAAAATCTTGATGCTGTTGTAAGAAAAGATGTCTTTAATTTTGCCTAAAAGTATGTAGTAACATTTACCAGCTGAAACTCTCACAGTGCAGACCAAAATTTCATGTTGATGCAAATAATGGTAGATTTTCCCTCCTATTTCCAAACATTTCTGATTCAAATTCACCAACTCAAACTTTCAATTTAGTTGAAGAACGTTTACATGTATACACTTTTTCCAAACTGATTCATCATTTCCCTTTAACTTTCAAATTTGGTAAGCACATTTATACATTGTCAAGAATATATACAGGTCAAACTGGTTTAAACCGTCACTGAATGGCAGCATTCAGAAATAGGATTCTTCTTATGTCAATCACTTTAGAACTTTAGCAAACTACATTAGTCTTGTGTGTTTTAGCATTTCTTCAGGCCTTCCAGAATAATTTGGTGGAAGTACAATAAGTTAACAACAAAGTTGACAAACTCAACAAGCTCCTCCCCCCCCAAATGAAACAAAATCACATTCTTCAATTTTTAAAAACAAATGAAAAGACTGAGCAGACTTTTTTTAAAACATAAAATGCATTAAAAACATACATGTATCATGACCCCCTAAATTAAGACTTTTTTGTATCCTAACTAAGTCTGATAGGTTTTCAAGAAAATGAATGCAAAGAAACAAGACACTTAATCACCGCTCATGGACGAGATTGAGATGAAAATGAGATACAGTACAAAGTTATATAAAACCATTCTACCTTGTTGTGTGTGACAAAAAAAAGTTGAATAAAGCTATCATTAAATAGTGTGGCAACAAATGAATTTGTTTTCTGAATAACACAGCTCAGTGTAAACGAGACAAAATCAAATTTGGTTGACCAATAGTTGAAATGGTATTACAAATGACAAAATTAAACACTGAATTGAAGTGACTTTGCTAGATGAATTTGAATTTACAAATCTTTACATTTGAAGGAGATCAAAGTTTTAAAGTAGCTGGAAAAACCTATATAAGAATTTAAAGTTTAATATGATCGGATTCAACCAATTAATTAGCAAAAAGAGAATAGAAAATAAGAAAATTTCACTCTGAGTATTCAAACATAATGGTAGAAACCATATATTGTCTAGTTGTCAAGGCAACAGCCTTTCTGATCCCTTAATCTTGCTGTGACAGCTAGGTCACATTGTTTCCTCCTACATTTTGACTGGGGAGGTCTCTTGGGCAATGCCTCGACATATTTATGGCGGTTGATGTTCACATTGCACCTCTTCTGCTGACAGAAAGGCACATGGAAGCTGGTTTAGTTAAAGCTATTTTTCATTTCAATATTTACAGTAACACAAATGAGTGCCTTTCTTGAGGTATGCAACAAAATGTGTGTATGGTTAATTAAAGATGTGGTATGCTTGTTTACAGGTTAATGCAGAAAATTAGGCCAGGATTAATCAAGAAAATCAACCAGTCACGTTCAATTTACGCTGGAGTGGTAAGAATCCTGTTCAAAAAGTTCTGTTTTGTGCTTTTCATTATAAAATGCCCCAAATATAATTTTCACCACAGACATAACCACATTGCCAAAACGTTTGTTTTGTCATATAGACAGGAGACGTTATATCGTTTCCGGATCCTGGCGGTGCTGATTAGGGGCATCAAACTGGGGCACAAGATTATAACTTGAATTTGTTGAGGCACTTTGTTGCTGGGTAGTGTAGTACAGGTTGTAAGTCACATAATGAGGTGCTGAAGGATTGGGGTTGCTAGGGTTCATGGGAACCATGTAAGAATTGAGGTCTGTTAATACATCTAATAATGTGGCACAGTTTTTTCTATTGAGTATCGGCCTTAAAGGTCTTACATGATTCAGCTGTTGGAAACTTTGCATCTCCAGTGTATATGTAGAAATCTCTATTTGAGTAATGGCCCTAGTTATTGCATGAAAAGCAGGAATTCATGGATGCTGTGTCAGTTATGACTCATGTGGGCTGAATTTTTTTCCCAGTGTTAACTTCTGTCTTTGTTCCGGTTTGTCTGTGAATTGAATTCTGGATAAATTGGTGCATACATGTAGTTGTGACAGTGTCATCAAAAGGATTGAAAATTTTTGAATGGATTTGGTAAGCAGTTGGTTGCATTTCACTGCTCTTAAAATGGCCCATGGAATGCATAACTAAAGTGGTTGATAGATGCAACAAGTGAAGCTATTGTCAAGGTTGCATTTTTATAGCCCATACATGTACATCATTACATGTACACATACAAACCCTGTCAGGATTTCATGGCATTCATGTAAATGCACATCAAGCTTATGGCATTATGGTCATGAATGTTGAAGTACAATGGAATTGCACCTTATGATTGGTAAATTACTCGTAAGGAGAGAATGACAATTGGAAGACATAACTTTGGACTGTTGCATTTTTGTGTGACAGGCAGCAAAGAAATGCTCTGGTCTGTTGTGCTAGAGCTATAGAAAGAGTTGCGATCAACATAGGTGTCGGTAAATACAGTAGCTGCACATTCTACGGACAGCCATTTTGTTTTCAAAATCTGAAGCTGGCACTATTCTCTCTATAGGGGTGCAGTCCACAAATTCAAGTCCGTTTGAAACTGTGTAAACTCAGCATTGTTCACGTCTCAGTAACATGTGCATATCAACATCCCTGGAGTTTCTGAAACAAAATTTGAATTATTGTGTTTTCCCCAGTCTTTCAATTTCTTTTCAATTTTTTGTGGGTTAAACAATTTCATTTTAAAATATTCACACAAAACAAAATCACTCTCCGAAAAGTGATATTTCCAAAGTCTGCATGCAGCTATTTTTCAAGTGCTATCCTTCTACTTTCTCGGGCACTTAGAACCATTTTTCAACTGTATTTTTTATCCATTCTGCGCTCAGATGGAAGCCCAAAGAACCATGGAGTTGATCCTGGCCAAGATTTACACAATTTCACCATTTTTTTGGCCAAACAATCTCCCTTTCAAAAGAAACTATGGTGGGGGAGCACTTTTCATGCTAATAAGCAGGCCAGGAATCTTCACTTGAATTAGTGGGCTGCACCTGTAGACAGCTCTAGTCTGTTGTGGGAAATAGCGCCCTCTATTGACAGGCATGAAAACAAGATAAAAGGGGTGGGGCCAATTGACAGGGGGGGTCTGGTATAGCAAGACGGACATGTATGAAAATGTAGCTGAAATCCTCCTCTGAGAAGTCACATTTACTCGTGCGTATCTCCCAAAGATTAGAGTTAAATGACCTACTCTTCTGTGGGAAAATATTCGCGCCATCGTGCGTAAAATTTAAGTGAATGGATGGGCATTGTGCCCTGTGGTAGAATCCATCCATGTCATTTTGAACAGGTATTTTGTAAGGGTTCTGTTTTGGTACAGCTGCTGTGCCGGCTGGTTTGGTTGAGTTAGTCCCACTCAGTGTTAAGTGTGTGAATCAGAACAGGTTGCAATAAAGTAGAGAGCATGGCCTCCCAAAGTATTTGTTAACCTTAAATTCTAATAAATGGTATGCTGCATTTTTGTTTACAAGGAGTGAAATACCCCAGCGTTGCAGTGAAAGCCCAAGTTTGCGAGTGACTGGACCAAAAACAAGTATTTCAAATACACCAATGTGTACTGCACAGCAACAAAGCATACTGTTGTGGGAGTGGTTTTATTCTGACCATTATTTCTCCATGTTCTGACCAACAGAACAAAATAAAAGATATTGTATTTTCCATAATGAGCAGAAAATAGGGCCTACAAGTTTTCTTTGGTGATGCCCTTGCAAACCCAAAGAAAAAAATGTTTTTTAGAGAAATTGGAAGATCACGTTTTTCTCAACTAAAAATAAAATGTTTTTTTTCAAGTGTAATCCCAGCAACTGAAGAGGAGGTGACAATTTCCTTCGTTGGCGAATTAATATTCAAATACTACACATACGTGTACACGTAGGGCCATCGGTTTTATTGTTAAGGGCGCAATAATGCGTCAACCTTATGTACACACCGGTAATCAAATTAAAAAATTCAGAAGCAGATTGGATGATGATTTAGAAAAAATGCATGGTATGTGCAAATGGTGGCAAGTGAGTGGGTCATTTCATTATTTTAAGAGGGGAACGCATTGTTAATTGGAAGGACTCGCTCATTTGTCTCGGTCAGTAATGAGTTCGGATTCTCATCAACTCTGTTTTAAATAGATCCATTTTTTATCAAAAAGTGCCCACATATGAAAGAGATATGAAAGATGGTGACGTTCGTGACGACTGAAAGGACGAAGTTTTTCTCTAAGCACGCGCTTGGAATTGGATTCACCCTTGCTCGTTTTGAAGTACGTCGTTCGGGTAATTCTGATAATAACATATCCCCGGTGCTAGCTAGCTGTACACACGCATTTACATGTATCGTAATCGGCAGCAACGTTAAGTCTTGAGTTTCGAAAAAATCAAACTAGCAGTTGGAGGAAATTTGGAAAAAAGATAAGCCCTGATTTAAGGTATGTATCATTGCTTTTTACGGAAGGTTACTTTCAAAGATGAATTGATATTTTTGAGCTGAACAATAGCAACGCGTGACTTTAAGGTCTGCTGCAGAGCATGGAGGAAGCATGTGCAGAGGTAGGCCTGCGCGTGAGGCCACTGTGCACCGCTTAGCAGATATCCACAAGTTATGTCACCTAAGTCGTGGACTTACGCTACACTTAAGATTCGTCGACTGCATTGCTTGCAGTTGCACAGTTTTACACTGATAACAATGTATATCACCAAAAAAGTTGTGTTTTGGTCCACAGCATTGTTAATTACTTTCAATGTGCTGATCTAGGCCTGCTCTGCTGATTTTTTGTGTAGCGTGTACATACGTGTGAAATTACGTTGACCAGTCGTGATATATGATAGAAGGCACCCATGTCCACTCGTGAGTCGCAGTGTCATGTGTATTTAGGCCTAAAAGAGTTCCAGATATGGACATCATTTGACACTCTGTGTAGAAGCCTCATGAGACTGGTGTGACATTTTTTCAAGTGTTTTCTAAGTAGGCTAGGCCTAAATGCTTTAATTACGGAATGTCAAAGGCCCCTTTGAGACTTTGACTTGATGTACAGTTACACTGTCAGTTATACATGTAGGTCTATTTGTAGAAATTGGTATGTAGAATTGTGAACATTTCAGGATCACCTAAAGCTTGAAACAGTCTCCCAACCCCATCTAGTGATATTGTAGCATCTCATCAGACCTTCAGCATGCTTGGAGCAGAACTCACCAAATTGTTTAGCACTTACAAATAAGCTATAAAGATTACTTGTTCAGCTCTAGCTGTGTCCTAATCTAACCATCAAGTTGGTGTGATGTTTCCTGATGAATGCCTTGCCTACTACTGTAAATGTACTTGTACATGTATGGGGGCAGTGTGGACATCCGGGATTCTCGCAAAATGGCTGGTACCGCGCCGGAGAAAATAGCGACCATGATGAGGTACATGTACACATGCACCAGCTAGTCTGAAGATCGGGTTACATAATCTTTTCTTTGATCAGTATGTAGGTGCGCACTCGTTGCAGTTGTTTTCATCGGTGTGGTGTGGTTGCTACCCGCAATTTTGTGAAACTCGGTCTTGGATGTCCGCGATGCCCTGTATGATTCAGATTTAAAATTTGGAGACATTAACTAAAGAAACTGTATGCCATAACTAGACTCTTCAGCAATTGTTTCTTGCCCAGAACAATCAGATTCAGGCTGAAAATGAAATGTAAAATCCCGATTTTGTTTCCACACCTAACTACGTACAGGCTAGTTCTTGCTTCAAACAAATTGGAAAGTGAAGCAAATTCAACATCACTAAACATTTTCAGTAACATGACTTGAGTTGCATTGTGTTTAGCTCTCACATGTATGAATTGCAGCATGATATCCCCTGAGTGTGGCCTGGAGACTCACCTTGCAGCAAGGCAAATCCTTGCCACACTCGTGGGGCTACGGGTAGCAGCACAAGAATTTGATCTGAGGTCACAATTTCACATTCGCTTTCACACCAAGTATGAGTCGGCTGCAACTAAACAAGGTTGATTAACGTTCACTCTTTAGACAAAGAAGCTCCACAAGTTTTGCATTCTTTTAATTTTAAATTCAAAGTTCTGTTGTTACAGATCTGTAGGTGTACTACATGTAGAATAAATCACAAAATATCGGTACATTGACCTTCAAAAGTGAGGCAGTGGGTATTTGACTGTGAACTGGTTCTTAATTGTATTTCTTGAATCCTAATTAACAAGCATGACCAGCACAGAACGTAGTGTAGGCCTATACAAACTTCTACAATGCAGTGATTTTTTTGGGGGAGGGGACTTTTACAGTGAAAAATCTTTTCCAGGTCTCTTGCTAAAAATACAAGTATATTGTCAATATAACTTCATATTCATGCCGTAGGATAAGGATTTAGACAAAGTACAGTTTAGGATAAATTTACTCATTAAAAATCAGAAACTGATCAACTCTTACACTGTATGTCTGCCAACTTGTACACTGACCAACTTACGTTCTGATCAGTCAACTCATATGCTAACCATATGAAACTGGAAAGTACCATAGAATGATACAAGTGATAATGTATGCAGCTGTGTTGCCCTCAATCAGTTGTCAACTTTTTCCTGACTGGGATAAGTGGAAATAAAAATGGTTCCAAACTTGCCAGTACGTGTATGCATTTTGAAAGTGAAACATTTGCAAGTAAAATAAATTTTGTAGTAAATATTTGTAAAATATGGTTACATTGCACCACATGTGCATGCACTGGTATGTATGTAGAATGCAAAATTTCCCAGGACCTTTAATAAGGTCCCCAGACCCATCCCCATTAGGGCTTCAGGCTTATGATCAAGGTTATGCCCCCCCCTTTTGAAAGTGATTGATGCTTTTGCCAGGTATTGAACAAAAACAGGTCTCATTGAGAGTCCCATTCACTGACCAATGGTACAGTACCTGTACTACATGTACATGTATGTACAGTAGAACATTAGACCAAACACCATGTGCTTGGGTTAGAACACCCAGTGGAATTTATTAATCTTTGGTGGAGTGCCAGCTAGTGTTTAAAGAAAGTGTAACCAGTTCACTGCAGTACTGAAGTCACTTTGCATAGGAGGAATTACAGGACATCTAGTATATGGGGGGGGATACAAATGCAGACTCTAGCAAAAAGCAAGACTGATGACATCGTTTCATAGGAAATTCTCTTGAATGAATGGTTTTCCCAAATGCAATAGTGTTTTTATTTTAGATCAGAAGAGGACATAAGCATCAAGAAAGTGTAGACTAACCAACCCTGTTATTAAATAGATACGCTTCTGTATAGGGAATACAAAGACACCTGCTGATGGAGTGGCATCGTGTAAGACAAAATGATTCAGTGGCTGATTGATATTATAAATGCATTTAAAAACATACAGGTGTCATACCGGTACATGTGACGCAGAAACTTACTAGCTACATGTATGTAAACATGTATCTGTACGTATACATTTTCATGTGAAATTTCTGTCAAAACTATTTTTCATTAAAAAAGTGTTTACTCACTGCAAACTGCTGCAGTTCTGTTTGTTCTGGGAAAGAAAACATTCCGCTTCAGAAAGTTGTACTCATAGAACCAGCATTCCAACAAACGGCCGATATTTATTCAGCGTTTGGATGAGTGACTTTCCAATACGCAAACATAAGCAGCTGGAATATCACACAACTGCACCCAGATTGGAGCTTTTGTTGATAGTTGCAAAATTCAGGTGTTGCACTGCAGCCAAAAATGAAATGCCCAGTCAAGCAGTACTCTTATACAAGTGTATAAAGATACTGGTACTGTCATATTTGATTCACAGGTACATGTATCTTTACACATTGTGCATTGAACCAAGGCAAGAGTTACATGTATTTTGTGGATGGAGATGTACCGATATACATGTATGTACTGTACATGTAGCTTTGATCTTTTTAAATGTTATTGAAATTTATTTTTAATAACACTTGTCAACTAAAACCACCATCAGAATTCCCGAGAAACAAATTGTTTGATTGCAGTTACTGCCTGCAATGTACATGTACATGTATGTACATGTACAGTATAATCCCTGTTTTACACTATGAGGCAAATGCATGGTACCGTACATGCATGTATTGTATACATGTGTACATGTACATGCATACCGGTGCATATCACCCCAGACAAAATTTACGCTCACAATCCAAATTGCTCTTGATGTCTCCCTCATGTACATGTACTGTACATGTAACATGCAATTTTAAGGAGAGTAATCCTTTGCTATAGCAGCAGCAGAGCAGTGGAATGAGTTACCTGGTACATGTAGCTTAAAAAAATCGGTGAAAGTGGGTCTGAAAAATGCACTGGTTTCCTGCATGTACATGTAAGTGATGTTTGGAATTTATTTCCCTACTGTGTCATTTCCATTACTCCTACAATAGTATTTTCTCTTTTGTGTATTCCTCACTGTCCTTTTGCTCGTCTAGCGCATAGAGACTTTTATGAAATTGTGATACATGTATGTGCAATATAGAAGCGGTTCATTTAAAATTATTCTTATTATTGTACATCGAAGCTCTCCCATGGAACATCGTTGTTCATAGTATTTGAACACCGGTAGCTTATTCAATTGTATTGAAGTCTGTGGATGTTATGTGAGTCATGACTGACACTTTTCCACAGTGTGCTTTTTGCTCATGATTACAGTACATGGATTATTGAAAAGTTTCACCTTGAATTTCCTGTGAAGTTCTAATACAAAGTAAAGTCATATTATTAGTTGTGCATGAATACATACATGTACTAGTACATGTACATATACGGGATACATGTTGAACAATTTACATCATTGCTTGTGCATGCTTTGGTGTATGGTACATGTACATGTACAGGTGCCAAAACTGAGCTGTTCCAGGCACTTACATGTACAATGTACGTACATGTAAATGTATACTTATTAATGTAGGTTTAAGGTACATGTATATGTATCAATAATGCACACATGTTCTTGTGCAGATGGTTTAAATAGCTAAATGCATGTAACATGGGTATTAATTTTGTTTAAAAGTGGTATTCTGAAATTCACCGTTTGAAATCCTTCACAAATTCTAGTTTGAACAGTACGGTAACTCATTAGACAACATCAGTGCTTCAGCACAGGAGCCAACCTCTGGAGACTTGAGACATCATTTTGACTGAATAATCAACACAGGGAACAAGACCGATTGATTGTGGCATCCTGACTCTAAATTGACCGCATCCCATTATATACACGTACCTGTAGGACAGGGCTCCAAGACTCAACCACATGATGCAGCAATTTTTCTTTCAAAAGTGGAATTTCTGTGAATCGTGCACTGTGTGGACGATATGAAGTGCACTTGTTCACCATCCAGTGACATTAAAGTTGTGGCATCTTTATCATGGCTCAAATATTGCTGGTTCTTTTTTGATGGAACTTCTGTTTTCTTATTTTAATGGATAACAGGAACATTCATCTGCAGTGGGTTCATTTTGGCATAGGGTATAACCATATTCCTTCATGGTATAACACCCACCCTTTGAATTTGATGGTCCTTGTTTTTTATGTACATGTACATTTCTGCACTGACAGTGACAGGCTGCTACTAGTATGTTCTATGCATGCTACAATTGTACATTGTACATGTACGTTTTATGGAAAAGTTGTACAATGGGCTTTGAATTAATGCCCTACTTTCTCCGTGGTAGAACGTGTTTATACAATTAAACTGATTTCACACTCTCAGACAATCCCACAGGCTATGAACTGTGGTTAACACCTGTTTCTCATTAGGCAAAAACTATCCAAACTGTGTCTGGTGTGGACTTGACCACAGATTATTTGACCTCTGTGACCCCTGATTTGTTTTTAATGTGTCTTTGGGCTGCACCAACAGCTCAGATGGCTTTCTGAACTGAGTGGCACTGCCCTGCACATGTATTGTACTGTTGTAGTGTTTTATGGAGAAAAGTTTGCTCTTGACAGTTTGTGTGTGAGTGGATTAGTGTCAGGACATGTTAGGACTAGGAGGGTGAAGCCATCAGTTTGGACTCCACTGGGAGAGGAATAATCACCTCTCTAAAAACTAAGTTACATGTACATGTATGTGCTTTGATTATTGGCACTCAGAAGTGTCATACATTTAGGCTGAACATTGGTTAAACATGCCTCATTGAAAGTAAAGGGAATTTGTGCTGTTTCAGAATAAAGAGCCAGAAACATCTCTGGCTTGGGAATACCGGTATGTTTGAGAGATATGAGATTTAACCTTAAATGGGATACATGTAACTAGACAATTTATGGAGTTATTGTACTGACAATTCTTCTGACTCATAAATGACAGTTACTTGGAGACAATTTATTGATCAATTCCCCCCGTAATTCTTTGAACTGTTCAAACTGTTTGTCAGTTTGGGAAGTGGCATTTTAAGTTCTCTGGAAAGTCTTAAGTTTGCCAGGTGCTGTTGAAGTTGATTCATAGTTTGCAGTGCTGCAACAAATATGTCTTGACATACTTGTATGGAACTGAAATAAAGTTGATTGAAGCTATTAATCTTGTGATAAAAATGTACCCTGTAATGCGGCACATACCATACAAAATAAGCACAAGTGCATCTGATGTGTTGGAGTGTCAGACTGTCTACATACATGTACATGTACATGCAACATACATGTATACACAAGTGTACATGCACAGCACAGCTGTACACATGTTTGGAGTTCTTTTTTCACTTTCAAACAAAAAACCTGCTTTTAGAAATAATCGTATGTAATTGTCTCATTTAAACCCATGCTAGTGCTTTTCACCTACTGTAATTCAAAGAGATGATGACATCTACCATTTGAAAATTTATCATACCTGCAAGTTTTCCCATTTAAGTTAAATTTTTGTATTGGTGAATTAAAAATTACATATATTTTTTACATGAAGTGCATGTTATATGTGCCAAGTACATGTGTACATGTACACAGTACATGTATTGATAGCTGGAGCCTTCATATCTTTGATGCATACCGGTATGAGTACATATACCGGTATGATCTTACATGTACAGTTGTACCGGCAACTTGTTTGTTTTGATCTGAAATGTACAGTTAAATGTTGCCAGTCCACTGAGTAACTCATCAGACAACATCAGCAGTGCATCAAGTTCAACACAGGTACATGTACCTGTACTAATCCCCTGAGACTAGTCAGACTGGAGATTATTAAGATTGACTGAATGGAATCCAGACTGACTGTGATATGGCATCCTAATTCTAAATTAACTCTGCCTCATAAAGCCTAAAGGAGACCATGGTCAAATACACTGTATAATGTAGTAGGGTAAATGAACAAACCCCTATACAAATGTAAATCCTGAAGCCAAGCCTTTGGTACAGTATACACAATGAATGTTAATTTTACATGTACATGTGAGGTACTAGTACATGTATGCATGGAGAAAGCCATGGTACATGTAGACTTAATGCAGTCTTGCTTCATTGTGAACCGTTATTGCAGTTCGGATTAATGTAATGTCCTGAAATAAAGTGTGTACATAAAAAATGTACATGTACATTGTGTAATTGATGTACAAATCCACACAAGTCTATCCACAATTTCTTGATGCATTAAGGTAAATGTAAATGCATCGCTCATGCACTGGTATTTGATGTACTTGTATACAGAAGCATGGCATTCAAATCACTGTATTTTCCTCAATATACAGTACGTGTACCGGGTACACGTACATGTACACTGTACAGCAAAGCTTCTGCTTTAGAAACCTTGGCTGGCTTGAGCTGGAACAATATGTTACCATTTAAGTATGTCGGAGTGTGTTTCTAATGGCACCAGATTACCCTACATCTTACACTGGGAATTTTGATCTGTGAAACAGCAGTGGCTGATGCCATGGTCCAGTTCATTGCACAGCTTTGGACTGCTGGATCAAAGTACAGGAGTTTGGTCTGGGTTCAGAGCTCCAGATGAATTTGAAGCTGCCTGGAATGATTTATGATCCACCAGAAAAAGCTCTTCTGTCTGTATGATATATGGCACTTGTTAGTTTGATGTGGAGTCGTTATTTTGGGGCGCTGCCTGCCTGTGTTGCTAGACATGACCATAATTGGAGTTAGTCTTTGTTGGTTATGAGCTAGTAATGTCAGGTGAGCTTTCATGATGTCATAAACATTTCTAGTGGCATCATTTTGTTTTGGCCATTAATAGGATTCTTTTCTTCTTTGGGCATTCTTTAACATCACTCATATTATACATGTGGCATGATTGCAGTTTTTCATTGTGCAAAATACCAGGGTCCTTGAAAATGCCAACAGCTTTAAACTTTAAAGCTGCATGTGTGGAATTTAGGTGAGCTGGAATTAGTACATGGGGGAGGGAGGGGACTTTGTTAAGAGGGCAGCATTGTACATTTACATGTTGGAGTGTGCAGTGATAGAGTGTATACATGTACCTGTATTGTACATGTACACATGTACATGAACATGTAGCCTACATGTGTACATGTATATGTGTACGTGTATGTACAAACCTTGTGAATTTGTACATTGTAAACATATGTGATTCTTTTCTCAAGACAGTATTTCATTCAAGCTTAGGACTCGGTTTCATCTGCATAAAATGTGTCACATCCTTGTAAAATTACCCAATATTATGCGTGCATGCGCATGAGCATCTTACAAGATGTAATTTGTAATACAGCATTTGAAATACTGGTAAAATGTGACTGTGGCGATGATTGTTTGACAAACTCGGACATTGTTTGTAAATGTACCAGGTACATGTAATACCGCTGTTTGGAAAGCTTCTATAGTCGTGTGGGTGGCATACCCCTGGCACATTATTTTATAACAATTGATGAACATTTCCATAGGGCATGGAAAATTGTTTACATTGTTTGTAAGATACATGTACGAGTATGTATAATAAATTAAGTAGCGTACAAATGAAACTTCATCACACTAGCTTTCTACATGGACCGGTAGGCTATACCGGTACATAATTTGCAAGAGATCAAGTTCCATTTGTGCTACTGTACCCGGTACATGTACAGGGTGTGTACATGTACATGTACCGGTAAGTGCAAAAGACAATGTCTCTGTGGTATTACTGTGTGTGTGTGATTTGAATATATCATTATACATGTACATACATGTATGTACCCGGTATGTATACCGGTACCAGAACACAGTTTTGTGGAGCCTACATGTACACTGTATGTGTGCAGCGTTTAAATGCCAGTAAAAATGTGTATATGTTACATGTACATGTAGGGCCTGTACACATGCTGTACAGTGCATAGGTCCTATACTGGTATGTACATAAATATGTTTGTACATGTACTTAGAGAACAGACTACCAGCAGAGTTCTCATGCATAGTACATGTACGTGTCTGTTGGATATTTAAAAAAATTGTAGAATGTAGGCCTACCACCTGTAATTTGGACCTCCTGTATCAATACCCAGGTCACAAAAGGTCAGCTGAACAGAAACAGGGTCCAACCCTGTCACAGGTGTTTGATCTTGAGGCTGGACTTGTGGAGTAAGAGATGCCTAAAATGGTAACAGGGATACAAAAATGTACATGTACTGGGTGTCGAATAAAGGAGCACCCAAAACAAATAAACAGGCAGCAGACATGAATACTTGGGTGGCTAAGCTCCATTCATTACTTTGACTGCCGTACATGTAGTTTTGCTCTATGTACATGTACACACCAGGCAGTAACTGTAAAAGCCATGATTCTGCCAGAATATCACAGAGATTGAAATGGAGTCAAATCTCGATGGCATGAGCCACCAAGCTGTTAACTTCTCCATTGACATCTGAAATACCGTATTATCCTTGTGTTAAAGGTCTAAATCCTCCAATTTAAATAATACTCCACTCTTTATTGTTTGCATGTACATTGTACATGTACCGGTACATGTAGTGTGAATGTCATACATTCATTTGGAGCTTTATTCATTTTAATCCTCAATGCACAAAGAACAGTGAACATGAAGTACTACTAGTACATGGTACATTTTACATTTCATTTTATGTCATTTCTTATTTCTCAAGGCATAAACAAATAGAGAACATACATGCATGAGACAACAATACACAAGTGCAATGGCAACAGCCTTGATGGATTACCAAATGCAAACTTAATCACAATCGAGTGGCTCTCCAAATGTTACCATGCTGCAAAAACGGTTAAAATACAGGATCTATAAAAATATGTACAATGCCAATTTTTACTGTGTACATGTACAATGTATAGAGGTGTGAAAATTTTGCTTTTTGGCTGATTTTAGCTTTTTAACCGGTAGTTTAGACGTTGAACCTGAATTTTAGCTTTTTTGTACATGTACACCTACTGTGTACAAGCGTATGGGGACTTCTTACATTTCAGCTTTTTGCTAGCTGTTTCAGCTTTAATTTTAAGTGGCCACTCACACCCCTGAAGGTACCGGGTAAATGCCTGTCAGACTGGTTTCTATTGTACATGTACATGTACTATCAAGACTTGGAGCTAGGGTTTTTCGCACAGTGACATTGCCCCTGCAAAGAGTCATGAACTTTGAGCAATAATCATAAACAACATTCCAGCAGAAGAGAGGTCATCTGTAAAGGAGTTAAGAGGAAGGGGTGTGGTCAGGCCCCATGGGGTCAATCACAACATTACTTTTCCTGTAATTACCCGACAAATTGTATTTATGAGGTCCCTGATTTGTAATGATGCAGTTAAGGCGATTATTAAAGACAGCTTTAGAAATCGTAAAAATGTCATGTTCCTCTTTCGGTTTTGGCCATCAGCCACAAGTTAGATGTACATGTACTGTACCTGAAAGACCTTTGGATATTTGTCCAAGTCATGCTCCAAGTAAAAATGATTCCTCACCCTACCAGGGTATGGTACATGTACCTGCTGATTGGGACCAATTTCTTATTGTGTACAAGTGATCTTTCTTTGGCCCTAAAGAATTGATGTACGGGTACTCTCACATGTACATATGTACATGTACATGTACATGAAGTTCCTTGAACAGGTTACCAGTATTGGTACTGCTTGTGGCAGGATTCTGAATACATGTACATGTACTGCCAACCATATGTGTACATTGTACATGTACATATAGCTGTATATGATCTGGCAATGTACCAATAGAGGCTACCCGTACATGTACATGTATGTACTGTACTTTGTTTTGGACAAACTGGAGGAAGGTCATTGGTTGTTTGATGCCATTAAATAATAATGACCCATCCCTGAGACTCCCTGAATGAAATAATGGTAGCCAAGCTGTGTTAAATGGATTGTCCTTGAGATGGAGCAGTGGTGGCCACATTTCAGTCATTTGTTAAAGGTTTCTTTCTGCATGTAGGCATGATTTTGGCTGGCATTCCACATTACATCATCGTCAGTGATAAGCCCACTGGTACTGTACTGTACATGTAGCTTACAATCCTTGCCATGGTATTTTGTCTGGCAACAGACCCTCTGAACATGATGGACCCCAGCTGCTTCTGTCCTGTGTCAGTGCCCATGTACTCACAGCTGTGGTCTCTTTGTATCAGCGGTGTTTGTGTTCACACTTGTTAATTTTACCAGCATTTACATGTATGTCTATCAATGTTGGTTGCTCTTTGCTGATCATAAATTGTACCTTTTTTAAGTGTGGGTAAATTGTACGGTACCGGTATATTATTAACATTTAGGAATTCGTGTTACCGGTACTTGCATTGATGTCCAGTTTTTGGTTTGTGAAAGCATACCTTAGAGCATCCTTGCTCTATGCTTAGAGCTACTGGCAGGAAGTAACATTGAACAGTCCAGCTGGGGCCATTTTCATAGAGCTGCCTAAGCACAAAATTTGCTTAAGCATGAAAACACCTTGCTTAAAAAACAAAGGTTACCAGCTCAAACTCTATCTGATTGTCATGCTAACCAAAAGACAGCTAAATACCGGTACGATCCCAAAGCAATATACATGTACATGTACATTACATGGAGTTTTGGCTGGCTACCTAATTTATCAAGTAAGGTTTTTTGCGCTTAAGCAAATTTGGTGCTTAAGCAGCTCTATGAAATTGGCCCCTTGTACAGGTACAGTAGTACCCTGTGGTCCTTGAAGCATATTGTGCACTTTCCATGGCAGCACTTTGTTTTATCTGATAAAAATCTCATCAGCATACATGTACATGTACATGTACATTGGGTAGGGTACTTGAATGGATGACATTGCTACTGGATGATGCATTAGAATTTAATTGTCGATATGTGGACTGATGGTGAAGTGAGATAAGGGAATAGATCTCTGCTCAAATGTGACCCCTGAAAAGTATGAGTTTTGTAGATGTTAGTACTTCGCAACTGTGCCTCATCTCATTTAAGCATTGCATACATGTTTGCCCACCCTGTTATAACAGTTTAACTTTTGTACAATCTGTGTAGGATAATTTGAATGTGTTTCTTGGGGCGTGTGAGGATCTGGGACTGAAGGCTGCACAGTTGTTCCATCCAGGGGATCTACAAGACTTGTCCAGCAGAGCCAGGTACATGTAAATTAACGGTCTAGGTGCATGTCTCAATAGTCTTCAGTTCAGGGGAATTGTTGGCAGGCGACTACTAATGACTACAGTATCATTTAAAAAAAACTGTAAAGGGGAGGGGATATGTCTGGTACTCTTTTCTCAGCCAGTTCTATTTTTATTCCATGATCATGTTATGATGCAACCTCTCGCTATCACATGGTTGCATTGTCTATTGTCTCTTGAAACACACCCGGTACCTACAGTGTACCAGTATGTCTTTTATGCCATACTATCAAAACTATTCAGCGTAGGACTTTATTACTGACCCATGAAATGAAATCAAACTACCGGTAGCAAGGTGCGGTACCAATACCAACTACATTGTAACATGTTGGTTTGTCCTCGAGAGCCACACTTTGCCTATATTAGTACTGTATGTACCGGTACCTGTGCCTGTGCCTTGCCTTACGGATAGATAATGAGTACACAGAGGGTAGGTTTGCTAGAAACGGTTTGATGCACGATATGTTCAGTGTCTGTCTGTACATGTCTTTGGCAAGAGCAAGCTGGCTTGAAGGGTTCATTTTCATGTATAATGCAGTACCCCAACCACCAAGGGTTTTCAGATGAGTTTTTAAGTAATAATTGCACCTTAGATAGACATACCGGTACATGTACATGTAGGCCTACTGTACTTGTGCACATTTTGTAGACCCTGATTCAGTGTACCAGTATGCTTGCATTTTAAAACTTGCACATATTTTCTGTTTTGTTTATTAATCACCAATAAATGTCTTACAGTAACTACTACCGGTACATGTACATGTTTCTCTGGAAGATTCGCCAAAAATCCGTCACACTGGGATTTCCTGTTTTGAATTTTACTTATTAAAAATGCTTTTCTGCTATTGAAATGTTAAAATGTATAGCACTTTTACAATCAGTTTATGTACGGTACTGATACATGTACATGGACTGGCATTCCTCCAGTAATGGTTTGCAGCTGCCACTATTTTAATGTTTGAGAACCTAAACCAAGTTTTTTCCAAGTTCTAAGTAATCATGCCGTTACATGTTAGTGTTCCAGGGGCAGCAAGGTGAAGTTTGTTCTGATTGTTACAAAGTACAGTACTGGTACATTCATACCTACATGTACCGGTACATGTGCATTGTCCAAAAATGTAGTTAGTAAATTTCTTGGGTGGTGCAGTGAATCTCCACTATTCCTGTGAGGTGCTGTCTGAATTGTGAACACTTTATTCAAGAACCTCCAACAGATCCCCACCCCACAAATATTACAAGAACTAGAATCCATTGGAATTTATAAGCCTACCTGTTAAATACTGTATATGTACTAGAGTTGAGACAGCAAGGTGAAGTTTGTTCTTATTGCATGTTTTTGGTACGTGTACATTGCACATTTTACAGAATTGTTGTTGTCCTCAAGTTGTATTGACAGCAGCGCTCCTTTGAGGTTTGCCTGTCCTGTGGGGGGAACTATGCAATATTTAACATGATGGTCTCTCAGTCCTGTCTCATTTGTGGTTTACCACCTCATTGACAAATTGGCTGGAGAAGTGTCCCAGGGGGGCCATTTTCTTCCCCCTTGTAAAGTGGGAAATTGTTCTAATTTTGAAGTAGGGAACTCACCCAGGAACGTGCTTGGGGTTACTCAATAAATGGCCGCCTCTGTTGTGGTTGAGAAATCTAGTCTGGGACTACAGGAAGGCTTGTCCCAAGAATGTGATCATGTTTCAAATGATAATATACAACAGGCCCTCTCTTGTTTTGGTGTATACATAAAGTTGGCAAGTCATGCGTGTCAGTATTTTTCACATGATTTATGACACAACGTGGCGGTGAAATGGACAGTGAAAGAGGCTTAGCTGTGCAGGGTTAAGGTACATAGTGTTGACATACATGTACATGCTCAGCAGTGACATTGCATGTGTACCCAATACCAGTACATGTACAGTGTACATGTACACACAATCAGGCCCTTGTGGACTACCATTGCGCCTCGTAGCCATACTGGTACATGTACATGTATGTGTGTGTAAATGTATGTAAAGATACAATGTACATGTGTAGAATTGGCCAGATGGGATGGTGTGTAAAATTTTAGTGCAGGAACAGATTTCGCATTATTTTTCAGTTTGGAATGCCCTTGTTTTTTTATGAATTCCCAGTTGTTTTGTATTTGGTGTCAAAATGTACATTTAAAAAATGTCCCACTCATGATACTAGACTTTAATTTACATGTACAGTGTGCATGTGAAATACCGGTATGTACCGGTGCATACATGTACATGTGTACCATGCATGAACTACATGTAAGTGCTGTCAACATAGGTGTGCAGAGCTCCATTTAAACTGTTGGCTGTTTTGTGCATTTCCCTCTCCAGTTTGTCGGTACATGATAGGAGAAAAGAGGAAGAACGCCGATTGAAAAGTGTGAGTTTTACCATCACTGTTTCTTGCTATTCATTTCAAAAGTTTCAAAAGGAACTTATTTTATGGTGGGAGAAACTGAAAAAGCGTGCGTTAATCAGAGGGATACTGTACATGCATGTAAGATATGCCTAGATATTAAGTGGAAAACCTCACAGAAGGCAAGGACTTGAATCTTAACATGCCAGCTCAGGAAGAGATCATTCTGGATGTTACGTACACATCGGTACGCTAAATCAAATCAGCACAGAACCTGTCACAGGCACTGTAAATTCTATTCTGTTCAAATCCCACTTCCATCCATTTCTTTGTCATTTACACATCATTATTTATAGATAAGCTGTAAGTCAGTTTCTCTAAATGATTTTTTTGAAGACAGGCAATGTACCCGTAATTTAGAAATGGAACAGTCTGATATGAAAGCTGTTTCAGCTATTAATCAGAGCATGGATGATCAGAGCTCTCTTTGGCCAAGCATCTTTCTGCCCAAAGTACTGGTATAGGTACACATCCTGGTAGTTCTGTGAAATCACCTTGAGAGAATTTTGTGCTGCATTTCCCTTGGAATGTGGCTACAATTTCCTGGACTCTGTTACCGGAAAAAGTGACTAAACAGTACAAGTGGACTGTTGTTGACATTACGGAAGTGGACCATCTGTCTCTCTCAACCTCAGGGACTGAGCCTGGGTCAGCCTCTGTTAAGAATCTTGTTATGACTGTAGAGGCACTACTGGGAGGCTGGCATCACACAGCGTTGTGTTGACAGGGGTGTCAGCTGCTCTGGGGGTGTTTGTCAGGTGGCATTTGGTCTTGGCCTCTGGATGAAAATAGGCCCATGTGGATGACTGTTGCCCTGGAGAGTCATCCATTGCTCTTAAGTTACCCATTTTTCTTCTATTTGCAATGAATCACATCTTTTTTTTTCCAAATTTGTATGATGAAGCCTTACAGTACAACGTGGGCTTTTTAGCTGCAATAAGACACGTAAACCGTAAACCGTACACCATGAATCATGGTAGAAGCAGTTAGATTGTGGCAAGGGACCCTGGAGTCCGTTTACTTACAAACTTGTATAACATGTTTGAGTAAGGTAGCAAGGTTGAAATCCTGCAGAGTACGTGTTTGTTAGCAAGTCTTAAAACAATTTATGTACATGTACATAATTCATGGCCATGGTGGAGTAAAATTGGAGTGCGTCTGGAATTTTGCAAATCCTGATTGGGCTTCTTAGGGTTTAAGACGCAAGTTTACATGATTTGAATTTCACACTGTTCAGGTGTGCATCACAATATTCTGGCTGGGCCGGACTGCCAACCAGCTGGACACCTTCACTGGTCCCCAGCTCAACTTGGATGCATTTGCTCCCTTGATACACGGCTCCTCCTCACTGGTCAAGGTAGGATATCCTTTCACGCAAGTCATTTATCAATCATTTAAGTCAATCAGAAGCTGATTCTTGCTGTAATGCAAGGGAGCTCACTGTAAGCCCGTTTGATTTGCATGGATCCAGATAGTGATCAGTGATCCGACGTTGGTTCGCTTACACCAGAACCCGCCTTATGGATGGTGCGAACCAGTGTTGGCATCACCGATAGAGATCCAGATCTATATGAAACAAACTGACCCTTGAGAAACATTTGACAGACCCTGTAGAGTTGAGTTGATCCGAGTGACGACCTTGACCTTGTTTGCCCCTTGCAGGAATTTGACAATGCTAAATTTGGACTGAACTTGTTGCAGCTGTTTTTGTTGAAGAGGCAAAGTCATCGTGAGGGGGAAGGGTTAACCTCCCCCACCCCCAGAACATCCACTAACATCATACCATACAAATGCCTATACCTGCACACCCTCTAACAAATACCCTACAATGCCAAAAGCAAAATGGGGAATAAAGGAATAACATGAAAATCTGTGTTCTTTTTTTTTTTTAAATTTTAATTTTATATCTGTGATCATGCAGTGTAATGCACTTTTGGTATTTTTAGACTCTTAATTACGGTATCTCTGGAGGTATTGTAGATGTACATGTATCATAATATCAATCCTCACCACCCGTCTCATCAGCTACTGGTAGTGATATGACACAGGTCAACTCCAATTATGCCACTAATCCTTTGATTGATGACTGTAACAACAAAGTACTTTTAACTATGACTGATTATTTCACGCCTCAAGACTGGCCAAGTCTTGACTCCTCTTGAGGAGGGAGAAGAGGGAAGTACATCTTCACTTGTGTATCTTGGAATTCACAAGGAGAATGTTTGATATCCCTGTGTCGTAATATTGGGACTTGTACACTGCATGTTATGAGGAACAGTCTGGAAACCAGGGGAAATGGTCGGAATCCCCGTTTATTGCACAGTAGTTTTCGTTGTTGTGATGTTGTGCATTTTTGTTAAAGATAATCAACACTTGTTAAATCCTTGGAATTCCACCAAGATCCTCTCTTTTGATGAACAGTGACAGATGTAATGAGAATAGCTGGACTATCCATCCATTTGTTTTCTGTCATTTCCAACCATTTGCAATTTCTGACCTTGAGATACATGTGCATGTATGTTAGCAAAATGTACATACACAGTCTCCTGAGAAAGCATGAGTGTTACTGACTGCAATTGTATTCAACTGTCACTGTCATCATTTGTTCAGGGTCTGTCACCTGATAACGCCAGCAGTGGCGTGTCTTCCTGGGCAAGCGGCGGAAGCCTCAACAACAACCTCCGCACAAGTCTTGGCTACAATGATGACGTCTTCACCTCAGATGGCATAGACCTGACTGCCATCGCCCCTGAAAAGTACTCGGAACCCAAATGGAAGCGAGACCTTAAGAAGGAACTTGATAGCTCTGTGCCTGGATTGTCTGAATACGCTGACCACGCCAACAGTAGACCCATCTTGAGGATGGACACCTCACGCCGCAGACCGCCGCCCGTCGCGGCTAAGCCATTGCACTCCCGCAGCAAGAGCATGCCAGAGAGGTCCACCTTGGAGCGGCAGAACTCGGTGGAAGATGAGGATTCCCAATCTTACCGCAGTGGGTCATCGGGAGACCCGACAAGTCCCACAACGTATGACGAGTTTGTGAAGAGCAAAGGCTTGGTACAGGAGGACCAGGAAATGTGGATGTCGGTGAGTTGGCCGTGGGAGGCACTGTCATTTAACCTGTCAGACAAGCTGCAGCAGTTTCTAAAAATCAGTGCCTTGCAATTAGCCCTTCAAATGCTGCATGTTTTAATATTTGTACAACTGGATTGCAGTGGCAATGAATAGTCGGATGAATTCTAACCATCCTCAATTTTTCACCTTTGGAGGGTTTAAGACTGTTTAATAGGGTTAATGTAAATACTGGTATTTGATAAACACAAATGTTCATTGATAAGTTAATGAAATGTTTTGTCACGAATAACTGTGTTGTTGATAAGGGGCATCTTTTCACCTACCGTACAACATCGAGGAATGTTGTCCTGTTTTATCCTTAATAAAATTCACAAGTATTTTGTACAAGACTTTTGAATCTTGAGAGACAAGTACTGGTTTAGAGTTACGACTGTTGAGGCTAACGGATGAGACGTTTTTATTCACAAATTATTTCTGGCAGTTTTGGAGGTTGTTGTATTTGTAATTGCACAGTGTATGTATGATAACAATAACGCTGCATTTAAGGTGTGATGTGTGTAATCACATCTTCATACATGCACATGCATTATATGTACAACATGAACATTGTATGATGCAAAGTCTGTGCCATTTGTCAACTCCGTCGTCCTCATTTTTCTTGCATGTTCCCATGTTCAGTTTTTTGGTTTTGTTAGCATGCTTAAACCCCAATTTCTTTGTATGTGCGTGTGTGTTTTTAAGATGGCTGATGCTGGGTCGACAGTGCTGTCCGTTCAACGGGTGAGTGGTCATACGTAGCCGTTTATCTCCTCGGGTTCTCATGGTCTATTAACAGTTAATCAATCATGCAAATAATCAAGCAAATAGATTAGTTTTCGCTACTTGATTTGTAGCCTTAGACCCTCTCCGCTGGTTAATCACAGGGTTTTTGTGGTGCGAGGGAAGGCTACAACTTTTACGTGCCGAGGACATGATTTGCATGTAGGCGGAGTTAGATGAGGTCCATGGGAAATTTCCTTTCTAAAACGCACATTCATTAACTTAGTGTTCACTCTGTATGTTGGGAGTGTCTCAATGGAAATTAGTGTACACGTACATGTACATACATACATCTGTACATGTAGATATTTGTACATGTACATGTTCATGTACCGTACCGTACTAATACATGTACAGCGTACCATACATGTGCATGTAATGTACGTACATGTAGGTGTATGCGCATGTACATATAGGTGCGTAAGTGCATGTACGTACATGTACATGTAGATTTGCTGTTTCAGTATCCATTAGGGGAAGGTTCTTCTTGGAGAGTGATTCTCAAGATTGCTCAACATTTGTAGTAACAGGTACATGTACATGTACATGTATGCAACTTTTCCTCAGATTAGCTGATATGGCATGTTCTTCATAAAATGGACCAAAATGCAACTTCAGCTGT
The DNA here is from genome assembly GCF_001949145.1 of Acanthaster planci. Next base: position 2,815,384 of record NW_019091363.1, read on the forward strand.
CATTTTTCCAAACTTCTAAAAGAGTGACTTTGATCGTGTAAAATACAAATTAGCATTAATATGTACATTAGGCATAATATGGACTTATGGTGGACATTTGGTTGGCTACCAGTGCAAATCAAATGGAGTTGAATTCATTTAAAGTTTTACGTCAAAGTGTTTACGCTAGAGGACTTGATTTCAAAACTTTCAAGCTGAGCCTTCCAGTCCAAGATGGTGAGAACATGTTACCCCGGTACAATGTGCAAGTCATAGGCTTAATACATGTAAGCATACAAGGATAAGCAGTAACCTCAGCAATTCAAAAATACAGTATCAGAAACAACTCCCAATTGTTCAAATATTTGTATTTGTCATTTGTCAATATTGTTGAAGTGACAGTGAACCTTGGGGCTGGTGGACTTTGTGCCCATGCTCTCATAGAGTCATATTTTGGTTGTAAAGGGAAGGGGCCAACATACCATGATTTGATGGCATGTAAGGTGGTCCGCCAGCCATAATATCATTAGGCCTGCTCTGCCATCTGTGTCTCCACCTTATCTCGTTGCAGTAATCAATTTATGAAAATGGCTACTAACAGTAATGGAATTAGGCGGCATGTATTAGATTAATTCATAACATTTAGGATTAGTTTAAATTAAATATCATTGGTTTAAAATGTTGTTTCAAGTTAAGGGCATTGAACTACTGGTTCCAAGTTGCTAATGTGTGAAATACCAGTGCATGTACCGGGTAATAGTAGGCTTACCGGTAGATGGTATAACATCTACATTGTCTTCACTTGTAAAGCAGACTACCGTATAACTGTAAATTAAATATTTGTAAAATTAATATTTAACAGATTTCTCAGTGACTGCACAGTGACTTGAAAGACTTAAAGCCAAACCGAACAGAACTATCAACAGCTCAGCCAACTTACCATGCCAAAAAAGCCTGCAACTAACTGCTTATTTGCTTCCGCTAAGAAATTTTCTTAACACTAACTTGCTCTAATTATTTATGTACGCTGCGGACTCTTGGCCTGAAGCATGGATGTTGTTGTTCTGACTGCGGTTTGACATCCAAGATGCAGTGAAAGGCACACACCTAAATGGTGCCGAGTGTGCACGATCAGATTTTGTTTGAATGTGCACAAAGCTACTTTGAAGAATCTGAGAGTGTCTGCAAGGCAGAAGTCAATTGTAATGTGTACAGTAATTTGTGTTTTCTTTTACTGAGAGCGCACAGGGTACATGTACATGCATGCATGCACAGAGACCATAGTTATTCAGATTTTGTCATGGTGAGGAGGGCTGATTAATTCTCTTAAATACCACATTCACTGTATTAATGATATGACATGATTGTTATCCAAACTGTGGTGTGAAGCTCGTTAACATGCTGTTTAGGACAGACGGCATCAACCTTCCCAGCTCCTGTCCTTGGCAGTGAGCCAGTGACCTTCATGATTGATATCTGAAAATCGCATTGCAATATTCCGAGGAGAAACAAAACCTTTTCTGTTCGCACTCATCTGTATTTCTCATGATAGCACTTTACAAATGTTCATCATCATTTGGCGTAACTAATGCCCCGGTCTTACTTGAGTCTTGTAAGACTTACTCTACAAATATTCAATTCCTTGACTCTAATTTGAAGCATTTGAGATTCTTTAATAAGCAAATTCATGTGTTTAAGAAATTCTTGAAGTTTTTTCCCTAGTGAATCAGAGCCATGGTACATGCATGTACACCAAATCATATGTGCCTAAACCAAAAGTCTGGGGAAGATCTGCTTCCAAAATTTGACCAGTCACATTGCGTTTGTCTTAAAAAGAGAATAAATTTGGTAATTCTTTTGCCACAATTAATTAATTCGGTCACCATAAATGTACATGCTACATGTATGTATGTTTTATCAAGGTAGGTACAAATACCGCTGCTATGATATACACATGTACATGCATGTACATATGGATATACTCAAGGTAGGTGCATATACCGCTGTTATGATATACATGTACATGTATGTACATATGGATATATGTAACATTGTTAACATGTGCTGAGGAGGACAAGAGAAAGATACTGTACATGTGTACAGATGTATTTGGGTTTGACCGCTTTTAGATGCCAAATCACCGTACATAAGAGAGCACCTGCAAAGGCATTGTACATGTACACTCTTTAAATCCAGAATGATGCATTTTTTTATTTCAGTAGAACTTAATATACATGTACATGTACATGTATTTGTAAGCACACTCAGGCATGCATCCCTGGACAGAGCCAAAAACATTTGGTCAAAGTACATGTATCATCAGTATACAACTTTTGAGGTTAGAGTTATCACCCAATTGAAAAAAAATTCAGTCTTTGAACCTCTTTAAGACTCTTGAAATCTATGGTAAGCTATTTAGCTGTTCAGAATCCTGTATTGCACACTGAAGTCAAAGATCATGGTGGTGTGCAATGTACACGTAGAGTAGGCAGATGTATCATAATGCTACAGTTGTTGTGATAAAGATACTACTCGTCTCAGAATTGAAGTAGAAAACATCAGCATTTGAACTGTATCTTGCTTTTCTGCAAAGGTAAGAGACAATATTAGTTACATTTCAACCTGCCGTATGTGCCTTTCCAGAATGCATTTTTTGTTGCAAAATATATTTCCCCGGTGTGTTTTTGAAGTGTGCAGTCATGTACATCAATGAGTGTTACTGGTGCATTACAGCGTCATTGTTGAGGTAAGTGCGCACATTGTCACACTGCTTCTGTGCCACATCAGGTAAACTGAATGAAATCATCACCAGATGAACCTGCGGTTTAAAAGAGTTATTCTCGAGTCCATCCTCTGTTTTTATTTTGCCAGAGTTTGGACTCCTGGAAGTCACGTCGAAGACGTGCCACTCACTCCGCCCTTGAGAGAAAGGCATCCCGAGAGGAAGTTGAGCAGCAGGAGCTATCAAAACAGAGAAGGCGTAGCAAGACATACCAAGAGATGATGGAGGAAAAGTAAGTGGGACAGCCGCGGTGGTGGATTACAGAAAAGAGGAATAGTCTTTGAAATACATGAAGGGGGGGGAACTGATGTTGCTCTGTGTAACTTTGAAAAATCTTGCCACTGGTTGACCTTTGACATTCTGTGTATGAGGGTCATAAGAGGACATGTAAGCCTGTGATTGGCTGGTTCTCCTGACTAACCAGCTTACCTTTCCTTGAGTGAGCCCTAGGAAGCCAGGGGCACGTTACATGTCACTGCCAATTTGGATACATGGTTCACTGAGAACCCAAGCTGGTGAGGCAGCCCTTAAAAACGTGAGGCAAGAAAGGGCCATCATCTCTTTAACACATCTCCAGGACTAAGTAACAGCGCTCCAGTGGCATCATGATTTATTACTTTTGATTGAGATGGTGAGAGAGTTGAAACTCTTGAGACTGAGATGGCCTGAAGTCCTAAGGACTCCCCCAGACCTCAAACCTCAACCTAGACAACCTTTCACCTTACAAAGGCAGTTTGCGTGCACACAATATTCACATGTTTGTTTTTAGCTTGAGGGAGGGGTGTAACGTTAAAATTCTCTGCCTATATACTTGTATGCAAGGATAGGCTCCTGCTGGTACATGTACATTTGACTGTACAGAAACTGAAGCATTGAGATGGACAGCCATACAGTGTTTGGATTCTTTGTTGTCAGAAAGTTGCCATGATATGGATAGCATACATGCAGGCCTACGTGCGATGAACAGAGCCTGACATCTTTCATCCAAATGTTGATCAGGAACTAGCTTTCTGGGCCATATAACAATTCAGGAAAAGTTGCTGCATTGCCCTTTGCTATATTGACACTTTTGTTATCTTTAAGAATCGTTAAATTTTGGTTTTTTGCTAGGGAGAAACGGGAGAAAATTTTGATGAAGATGGCTTCTAAGAACAAGTCTCTGGATGCAGAGGACATTGTGCACATCCTCACCAAACCCGCGCTGTATGAGGAAGAAATCCGAGACGTGCCTGAGGTGAGTTAAGAAGCCCCACCATACCAACTTCTCTCATCAACTTTGCTCTGTCTTTCCCCTGTCAATATGTGGAGATTCCATACCGGTAGGTTTGTTACAACTGCCAAAGCTGTGAACTTGCTCCTTGCCCAAGTATGGGGTGCTCTTTATCATGATTGGCGGGACTTGCCTCGTGATAAGCATGAAGACAGATGGGATAATGATATCTTGAATGAGTTCTGTAGATGCATGAACACTTTTCCTTAGGAAATGTTGCAACATGTTTCTGCAATGCCTGCTTACTGTTACAATACGTATTGCAAGGAGTTGGTACCGGTAATGTTGGAATGTATCCACAGGATAGCCTCATGGGGGTTTGGGCACCAGTCATGCCAGTCAAGACCAGCTTTCTATTTGGCAGTCAGTAGTGAGTTTTTGAGAAGCATATATTCTGAACCTCGAAGTTGACGTGTGATTTGTGATTATTGGTCACATACATTCATGTAGTTTCCTATAATAATATACGCTCATGTATTAGTTTGTGTTGACTTTGCCCGTGGATATCCTGTTAGAATTTTATCATCTTTTGAAGATTAAGTCTTGACAGGAAGACTTTCTCTCGAGCAATGCTTCACTCAATTTCAGAACCACACATGTACTTGAGAATTTTTCAACAGCATGAACAAGTTTAAGATCAGATCAGAGAAATATTTGGACTCGTATCATTGTGTATTAAAAGTGCATTCACAGCATAACATTGACCCCTGGGCCATATACAAACTACTCCAGAGGACATCCTGTAGATACTTTCAATGTTGGGAGTTGTACACTGTACATAAGTTTAACAATAGGTATGTTTCATTAAAATATTTGGTCATACAGGGTTGAATTAACAAAATTATTACTTGGAATGGAAAAAGTTATAGTTTCACCTCATTTAAATATTAATTTGGTGCTTTTCTTAAGAATTATGAGTTTTAAACAATTTAACCGGTGATTTAATTCCAACTAGTTAATAATATCTCCATGTTGAAACTGATCAGATGAAGAGTTGTCGCCTGCCTGCATTAATTTTACTTGGCTCCTTGCAGCGTTAGAAATCATTGCTTTGATCATGCATTCATGCGGGGTACCAGTGATCCATGCAGTTGCTCTCATTTCTTCATGTTCATAGCAGTTTGTGCATTCTAATTCATTTCCAAATTCAACATGATTTTTATTATGCGCAGAGCAGAATTGATAGGTTTTCTTTTCTTTTTTGTGGAGGAGGGTGTGTCTTGTGATCCTCACAACTTCACTAAAAAGTGCAATCAAAGACTTTGTAATTTTTTTGCCTCAGTTTAATTTCACGTACTGTTTTAGCGATATGTGAACTTGGCATGTGTTGACTTGAATTTTTGTAGAAATCGTAGGCAGCAGGTTGTCAGTCTTGAGTCTAGAAGTCTAGATAAGGCATGTTTGTGACTTGCTATCCATACTTACCGGTAGATTTGCAGCTTTTTATAAGATATGTACATGTAGCATACCTCTTCGGAGAGGATTTGGGAACTGTCGTATTTCCAGTGGCTTTTTGTTGTGCCTCAGCAGGTTTGTTGTCAGTGGTGCTACAGACAATAGACTGATTATTATAGGTGAAATTATGTATATGCGCACCTTTAGATTGGCCAGAATAATTATTGGTGGCCACAATTGTCTGAATGAGATTTGAGTTAATTTTTGTCTGATAGAGGTCAAATGTACTGGTACATGGGCATGTAAATTATGTACATGTACAGGGTACGAGTTAGGTTCGGAATAGTGGGTACACTGTATGGGAACGTTTTGTACAGTGGCTTAATCTGAGGAATTTTCTTTTGGTATTTTTGTCGAAATTTTGTGTGTATGTTGCCTGTTGATGAAAATGATTTGTTCTGCCTTGGTTGCAAGATTGTCAAATACAGATCACATGGACTCTTCCTTTTACATGTACATGTACCAAGTCCTGACTTTATGGTTGAGGATTGAGTTTTATCAAAGAATTTAGGGCTTTGTGTGTAACCTCGGTATTGGACCTGTAATTGTGCCCTGCTCCTGGGCACGAAAATGAGATATCCGTTCTAGTTACCTGAAGGTAAGGGCCCATTGTGAAGAATTATTTCTGTCAAGCAGCTGTACCTGTACATACATGTATTCATTCAGTATACTGGTATTTATCCTGTGGAAATATGCCATATTTTTGTGCACATTCTGGCAAAACAGTTTCCTACATGTACAGGTACATGCACTGGGTGCCATTAGTTTGTCGGACTCTCAATGCTGGATTTGCAGTTATATCTCGTTGCTGTTACATGTACAAGTACTTGTCTATGAAATACTGCCCTCTATCCTGCATGCACAGAGCAAATTATCTCCACAAGCATGCATCCATTTTGAAGGATACTCTTATGCAACATTTTATTCACAAAGATTTTTAAGGTTATTGACATCACTGTATTTTCATAATGTATCATCAAATGTGTAAAAAAAAGATTTTACAGGGTCTAAATTTCCACACAGAATATTTAAATGTCTTCAGTATATGTAAAAACGCCCCACCGCCTTAAACTACTGGTAGCATCAATATATTTGTACTAAAAATATAAATTTATCCTTGTTACACTGTACTTGCCGTATTTACTGAGCAAGCATTTTGTGCACTGTTGGCTGTTCTGTGGTGGCTTTGCATCTTTTGTAGTAGCACACACATGTAGCCTCAAATTACATTGAAGGATTTGTTCCTAAATAAACTCTGGTAATGAGAGTTTATTTGATGACCATGTCAAGCAGCCTTATTTTTATTCATTGGTTAAGAAATGTTTCTGAAATTTGGAAGTTTCGGTATGTTTTTGCCAAAAGCCAAAGAAAGTAACCAAGTGGCAAGGAAACTGTTAACATCACAGATGGTTTAACTATGTGAACAGTGAACATGGAAACCAGTAATTTAAGCTCTGGAAGTTACAGAAAGGTTGGAACATAGGGCCAAACATTAATGTATTTGGAGTGTCTTGAAAACAGCTGACTGTTGCTGTAATATTTCATTTGGAATAAATACCAGAAGTACATGTACATGTACATCAGTTAGATGTGTACATGTGTATGCACATGTACTGGTAGCACTCCTCATCAGTTGAGTTCTTTAACTTGATCATGTAAATCATGAAGCACTCTTTATGTTTGTGTGCCTAAATTGGGAAAGGAATTTTGAAGTCCTTTATTTATGTACCGGTACATGTACAATGTATGTAACTTTGGTTCACTTTGGGGAAAGGCTGATCTGGAAGCATTCTGAGTGACAAGCTTCTGACAGTGACAGTGAAGGAATAGACAATAAAAATGTTACACTGCCTGTACATTCCAGACAATTCTGGGTGTCTTTGTTTAAAGTTACACAAGTATAGTAGATTTGGGGATTTGAACAGGTACCCCTAAATGTATTTTAGTGGTTGTTGGGAAAAAGGAAAGTTTTCAGACTTTTATAATTATCTGTTAGAAGTTTTGCCAACTGTTTTAAGCAATAACTGTTTTTGTTTATTTTGTGAAAATAATGTGGTTTTGTTGCACTAGTTAGTGGAAAGGAATGTTAATCGTAGGTTAAAACATTTTCCAACTCTTCTGGCAAGGGATATTTTAGGCATACTTAGGGTTAAGTGTTCTAGGTTAAAACATTGGTCATATTTCATGTTGGTACTGGTAGATATAATTTAATGTTGACTTATGGTAAGAATAGCAGCTGTTATTTACTGGTTGGATTTGCGAGTCTAATTTTGAATGACTTCTGACAAAGGTGATTTTGTAAAAGGCTTTTCCTCCTGATGTTGGTGGTAGTCGGGCATTGTGTTTCCAATCCAAATTTCTTTCAGTTAATGTTGTACATGTACGTGTACATGTAGTTTGGTTCACGGGCAGTCAGGAATTGTTAGTGCTCAGTCTCTGCATGATAGGGGCTTTCATTTTGCTGTCATTGTTGATTGCAGTCCATGATTTCTTTGATTTTGTCGTCCTTTGGTTGACATTGTTGAGTTGTTTGTTTTTAATCAGCTGTGGAGTTCATGGTTTCTTTAATTATAAGGCTTTCTTTTTTTTCTTCTTTTTCTTTAGTCATTGTTTCTCGTTGACTTTTGTTGATCAGGACTGTGGTAGGAGCTTGTTTGTGCTCAGATTTTATTTTGGGGTTTTATTTTGGGTTTTTTAGTGTATGTTGCATTTTGTTGCTTTAATTTCCCTGACAAGAATTCCTTCATAACCATTGTGTTTTCCAATTCCAGTTTATTAATCATCGTTTTCAATTGTGCATGCTGTTTCCCCCCTCCACATTTTGCCTTTTTTTTCCAACCCAGCGACGCACCCGGTCCAAATCCATACCCGGCAATTTCAAACAAGGGGAGTCTATGCCCTCCATGTTTGATGCCACTAATCCCACTTACTCTGTTGACTCCACTGACGCCCCTTCACTGAGCCGTCAACCCCCTCCTGATGTCTTCCCCAAGCCCAAAGTCCGACGAAGTGGTGTTGGGAGTGCTTTTGCCCCTTACCAGCGAACAAACAGTGTCAGTATTCAATTTTCTGATGGCTTTTGTCAGTTGCCCTGTCCCAATTTTTCTGTGGCTGTCTTTTCCTATCTTTCGTATAGCATCACTAACATCATCATCATGGGGAAAAGTTGTTTAGTTTATTGCTAACAGTAGATTTTATAGAGAAAGTGGAGAGTTGAAGGTTCAGTTCAGTCAAGATGCAAAGTGTAGCACAGTCAAAAAAGAATTGAATCATGTAGTTCATTATTAAAAATATCATACATCTACTGGTACACATACATGTAACCTAGTTCAAATCTGACACTGATCTGCATGTACGGTAGGTCTGTGAGGTGTCAGAAACATTTCAGGTGTGAACATTATAGTATTGAAACTGAATTTCTTGTATTTGTACGTGTATGTACATGTACATGTAGGTAAGCCAGTGCAGTCAAACTTCACTAATAATAAGGCCCTTGTTAAAGTGTTAATACAGCATTCTGCATATAATATAATATATAATATAATATATTTTCTTGTTCTCAATCCTTTAGCATTCATTGTTTTCATTCCTGATTACAAAAAGTGCTTGTTGGAACCAGATATTCTGCAAAGTCTAAAGGACCCCTTATCAATGATGTGCAACCTGTATTAACACTCCTGGATGGCCTGGATGTAAAAGAGATGCTTGACACACGTGTTTATGTGAACAAGGATTAGCAAATGTAGCTTTGTTAGGGAGAATTTTGCCATTAATCTTCATCATGTGACACAGCATCTGGGACTGAACTTGACCTCTAACCTCTTGGCAATAGTCTGGATTCCATTGTTCTCTTTCTTTCATGGATTTCTCTCTTCTGTAGCTCATTCATTTAGTGTGATCATCATAATGCGATACTAATTTTCTGTGGTGGTGAAATGCAATTGTTGGAAATTATGTAAGCTGGATAAGAAAAAAATGACACTCTTCAGAAATCACTTTTAAAGGTCTGTTTGCACAAAATTTACCTTCCAAATAGTTTTTGAGCATGAAAATTGGATTTTGAGTATTCTCTTTATGTTTGGAATAATAAATTTTGTAAATGTGCAGCCAGTTCAAAGAAGTGTCATTTTTCCATGCCTGGCTGTCTTTGTGCACACAGTACTTTGAAATCCAATACACCATGAGGAAGATAATCATTTCAGATACTGGTAAATGTGGGTTTGAAAAAAAGATGTTTCTCCTATGGAATTTTGAAAAACTTCTTCATTCTCAGATTGTCTCAATATCATTTGCTTGCACAGTCAAATAGACATTATTTCAGTGTTACAGTGTAGACCCCACCATTCATAGTATTTAGTACTGTATTATTTGAACTAATCCTGAACTATTCATAAAATGTAGAGATAACATTTCATTCATTGAAGCTTTGCTTTTGAAATAAATCAATTTTTTTCATTCAAAATAAAAGTTGAAAGAGTAGTGCTTTGCTTAAGTTGTCATTAGGTGGAACAGCATTTGCATGATGTTGATATCTCATGGCAATATTGCTCAGAGTCCCTCCCAGAGTCCTACAACCTCACTCCCAACTACCAGAAAATGCCTGTTAATCTTTTAACTGATCAATAGATGTATTGCCCTTGATGGTAGGCATTTAGAGTAACAGGGCCCCTTGCTGGGTTGCCCCGACACTTAGCCAGATGGAAATGTCAAAGTTTCTCATTGCAAGCTGGGAATTCTTGACAACATATTTTACAGTCACCTCTCCAACCCTAGTTAATGAGACAGACGGTACTTCATTGACAGACCAACAAATGTCAAGGGATTTAAAACTCATAGTGTGAACTCCCCTGTCAAAAGCATTTCCCTATGCAATAACTGACATAAAGGTACTCTTATAAGAGCTTCGCATGAAAATTGAAACACAGTACAGTATCATTCCTGCTATCATTCCGTGCAAATCTAATCATATTTATAAATTAAGCTTTCCGAAGAAAACTATTGAAACACACTTTCAATTCTGCAGTCTTTAAATTCTTATTACATATATATTATCGTCAATTATGACAAATTGGATTCATTTGTAATAAAACTGGATGGCATAGACAGTCATTCACCTTTTTAAAACTAAACGCAAGTGATTGGGTCTTGGCTAGTTAATTTACTTTCACTTAACTACATATTCATGCTGTATGAGTTACGGATGAATGACTAACACAATAATTTGCTTAGTATATTGAACTGGAAACCAGCCAACATGTCAAGTAATATGATAATGTTGCAGGTTAACAGTTAAATACACTAAGCACTTTCATGTGCATCTTTGTAAACATATATCACTGAATGCATTTCCTCACTGCTCTTAACTACTTTTTGGTGTGAAGTTCACTCATGTCTCCATGGTTAAACTAACTTGACATCACCTTCCATAATTCTGCACAACCCACAATGTGGTGCCACTGCACTTTGCTTGTTAAAATATTACATGCAGGGAAAGGTGAACTCTTGTGGTATCCGTGAAGAATACAGGAAAAATGTTACCCAAAGATTGAAAATCTTTGAATTCATTGTAAGCCTACAGTACATGCAAAACTTTGTGCAAATCACTGGTGCCAACCACGACCTACGTACGTGTAAATCCAACACATTGCGGGGTGAATTTTGAGCTGCCTGAGCAATATTCCCCTAATGACTTGGCAGTGCTCAAACAAGAAAGTTTTGTTGGTCTTGAAATTTTCCTTTTGAAAGTATTTGGTTTTGTTCTGATAAAAGTTTGGTTTTCTACTTGATTGAAATATCAAATGGATGACAATGCTTAGAATCGTTTCAAAGTTTGTTGCACATGACTACACCAGCTGAATTTGCGCAAACATTAATTTTTCCCAGGAACGTAATTTATTATTGGCATGGCCTGTTGGCTTTCGTATTGAGTTCCAGTCACATTCACTGAACACAGCCAGCTACATGTATATATACCATTAGTGTCTCGCATTCCATAACCAGTCATTACGCTTGCTATATGTAATTCGTTGGTGCCAGATTGAAATCAAATCAGGGAATGTCTGTCTTTAATTAATTTCCCAATCCAGTATTGATTGCTTTGCCTACCCATTCTTTTTGGACTTGTTTTTTTAGTTTGCGCTGGCAGTGCTGTAGACCATAAAGGTCTAGCATGGTTTTCAGCTGCTTGTAATTTGAATAAAGCGCATATGCAAATCACAGTTTATGTAGCCTTTTGAAGCAGTAGATATGGGTTTTTTTATGACATTTTGCCATATGGCTGTTTTTATTTGTGATGCAGTGGGCCATGACAGACATATTTTGCATTCAAAATAAAAATTTACATCAGAGGCAGGTGTTCGTGTGCATGGTAATTCTCAAATTAATGTAAACGAAAATAGGATGCATTTTTAAATCTACTGGTAGATTTGTTGGCATCAGTGAATTCACAAGTTACTGGGCAACTCGTGTAGATTTTTAAGCAGAAGCAATGGACATAAGAAATGTTCCAACACGAGATAATTTACTTGGAATTATCCATTTCGAGTTCACACTCCTGGCTTCAGCATGAAATTTTAGTCTTGTGATATAATGTACAAACAGCGTGAAAGCAATAAGGGCAGCCGAACGGTCCTGAGCTCCCAACGTGTGGATGATTTCACCAATCTCCGACCGGGACATGTGGAACCTATGACATTCCGCGAGAAGCTCCTCCGTGACCGAGAACGGGAAATTGGCCTGTCAGCCGTGCAGAGGGACTCCAAATCATCAGCCCGACTGCCGCAGAAGAAAAGACTGAGCTTGGGCATCATGGGAAGGGTGGCCGCATTCAACAAGGGTGAAACTGAGGTGGAGACCCAGCCTAAATTGCAACCTCCAAGGCCAGCCCCCAAACCGGTAAGATTGACAACATAACGGGATGAGTACAAAAAAGCTGCATCAGGCATACTTTGTTTGCAGTTGATTGATTTTTGCTATAATTTAAACAGAGTGGCCATCCATAAAATATCTTTCAAAATGTGCAGTACATGTATATCCTTGCTGACTTTATAAAATGTTAAAGTTTGCATATTAACTCCCATGGGTTCCTTTACTGCCCTTAGAAGTGCCCCGGTGTGTACTGCAGCTGAAGTATTTGAGAGCATGATTGATTTATGAGATTAGTTTGGCCAAATGCTTAGTTACATTAACATGTAGAATGGAGAAAGGTTCATCAGGATTTCTGTTCTGCTTAGTATTGCAATGTGAAGTTTAACCACATTTCACATATAGCTTTACAAACATTCAAGTATGATGTAACGCATAGATGTGACTTGTCACCATAAAATGAGAGGAAAGTCAAAATTTTCAAAAATTGAGATATTGGTATTTTTGAATTCAGCCAAAAAAAGAGCGTTCCAGTGGTATGTACTCGTACAGGTATGGAACACCTGGGGTAAAAGTATAAGGTGGCAATGTGACATTATTCTTGCAACTTTGCATCTTTGTTCCCAACATCGCTTCAACATTTGTGACCATGCAAGAATAATGCAGTCTTCAAAATAGCTGAGAAAATTACACGATCCTGCAAAATATTTGGAATTGAATAGGAGATGGGTTACTCTTTCCAAATATTGCAAAACCCAAAACTTTACCTCCACTTCAATATGACTTTGAAGTTTGAACCCTCAAAATAGGAAAGAGAGAGAGGCGACTTTATTCTCCTTTTGTCATGTCAGGTCACATATAATGACTTGTCTGAACTTTGGATCCATTTTGCAATTTTCATGAATTCATAGTATGCATTAAAAAAGCCTGTTTATTTATGTACATGTATGAATGCCTCAGATATTTTTTAGCATTAATTACATTTGTAGTTGTTTAATTGATTCTAACCTATCTATTAAAATATGTTGGTAAACACACCTGTGGAAAAACACTTTGTCTTTTCTTTTTCAGCATCCTTTTCAAACATGATTGAATCATACACTCTCACATGGAATGCAGTGTTAGGTGGTTGATGACTTGTTCTGCTACATTGCATGTGTATATAAAGTACATACAGTTTACATGTATACGACATTTGTATTGAATCAGTAAGCATTTAATCTACAGAATCACACACAGTACACGTGTGTGATTTTTCTCTTGGCTGGGAAATATTTTTACGATTTTCATGCAGTTTGCAAGTCTCTTTTTTGTATGTAAGTTTCTATTATAAATTTCTTCCCATTTTTTATTACAATTTCTGGCTGAAACATCTAACTATCGTAGAATTCTGGTCGAAATGTCCTGTTTTCCATGAGACAGCTCATATTTCAAAAAGACAGGGCCATTCAAGAACCAAACTTTTTCAGCATGTGTGAGTCAGAATGCGGCCATGCTGATTAGGTCAACCTTGTGCACACGTTACATCATATTTGCTGTTCTTGAATGTCCTCAAGCACTTTCTTTGGGGCACGCTCCGTTAGAATACCAAACTGGCTTATTGATGTACAAACTGAATGAAATGGTTTCCTCTGATTGTTGGCAAGTTAGAATGAAGGAAATCAGAGTAACTTCACTGATCAGAAGGGAATGAGAGAGGGGAGTTCCATTGCTTTGAAGACTACTGAGTGGCTCTAGTTGTCAGTTCAAACCTCAAATGTGTATCATGTCTACTTACATGTACATTTGTATATTTACATGTACATGTATGGTTACACCATCTTTTGAAAACGGTTAGCTAAGGTGCAGATTCGTCTGTACTCGTGCTGTGCACTGGTTATCAAATGAATGCATGAACTCTTGACATGGGATTTGGTTGGGGATTTTATTAGTTAGTTTCCTTTTTTATTTGGACATTTTCCTGTCAGCCAGGCATTCAGAAGGTAGGGACTTCTTGTTCTTATAAAAAAACATGCAATTCACAACACCCCAACTCCCAATGATATTCATGAACCGTATATTAATTTTTGTCAACCACTACTAGTGTCTATATGCATGTGCACTCACAAACGGATTTTTGCTGTTAGTCTGTGCATGTGTGTTTTCAAACACTTAAACTGCTACATACATGTTCATGTATGCGAGATATGTGGAAACTGTGTTCACTGGATGAAGTGTGGAGCTGTGGAGTACATGTATGTACAGACGTTGTGTTCACTAACTGATCCCCGCAGAGTGAAGATGGATGCCGTGATAGCTGCTGGTGTGTTACAGTATGTCACAGGTCTGCATATGTATTTGGCATGGGAATGGTTGGGAAATGACTCTGGTCTGTTGTTATGGGTACGAGCATCTCACAGTTAATTCAGCATGCATATGTCAAAGCCACAGTGGTATTGGATAGAAAGGTAGTTGGTTTCTCACATGGCCATATTTCCTGCAAGAGGAAATACACACACCAGTAACTTAGCCTAGAAATTATGAGACAGAGGTAATGCCCAAAGGACTGAACATCCATGTGTCTCTTTTTTCTGTTTATCAACTTTTTCAATTACCGAAGGAGCCAGAGTACATGGCACTGACTATCAACATGAAGCAGAAACCAAGAAACGAAAACGGCTTTGGATTCACCATCTTCGGAGGTGCAGACAGCAAAAGGCCAATTGTTGTCACCAGCATAACACCCGGTGAGGATCGCTTTGTTTCTTACTTTTACGTATGTATCTGCAACAAATATGCAAGATTAGAAGAACCGTACAATGTACACAGCAGCTTTTAAACAGTTATACAGAACCTAATCCCACCAACTATGATCAAACATGAAATACGGGGCGCTAGTGGGAAATCTCATGGAAAACAATGCGCAAGGAGCACACACAGGAGCATTAATAAGACTCTGACTACAAGTGCTTGGGCCACTCTGAACTTACACATGTTGGGGACTATGTAAAGCCAATCACAAAATAATGGGACAGGAAATGAGATCGCCAACTAGTTTAAACAGGGGTCTGAGATGGTACTCGAGTGCTTCCTCCTTGGTAGTGAGCATGCTTTCCTTGCTGAAATCTCCGCAGAAATAAAAGGCACTCCTTTTTGAACTTGATGTGTATGGAGCATGAAAATCATGGAGGTCAGACACAGAACTCTTCACAAACAACTTCCAGACGTTCAAGTTGATTTTAGATTACTCCCCTCGGAGCAGTCTTTATTTTATTGCAATCACCTTGGCAATGTAGTATAATCCAGTCATAAGTTACTTTTGTTCTAATACCGTGAACTGTATACAGGAAGCACAGCTGACAAGAATGAACTCAGAGTAGGGGATGAGATCATCGCCATCAATGGCGAGACGACCAAGATGGTTACCTATGACCACGCTCTGTACTGCTTCAGTTCCTCTGTCTTGGATGGAGAGCTTACACTGAAAGTTCATCGCTATGAAGATCTGGGTAAGTTTGTAAGGAGGGCTGATGCTTATGTTGCATTACAGGTCGTTCTTGAAATGAATTTTGAGTTTTGTCTTGAATTCAAGAATAAAAGTTGCATCATAAGGTATAAATAGATAAATGTATTCCTTTTTCCAATGAGATCTGGTTTTTGAAATTTGAAACAGTTACGTTTAGACACTTTCACCAGTGTGATGCAATAGTGGGCTCAATTTTGTGTGAAATTTTATCAAGTGACTACGCATAGATCAGATATTATACTGCTGGAAGAGCATGTGCATTCACCATAAGAGTTGGAATAACAGTTGACCGTTTGTAGAGATAAATTAGGACATGAACCTTCTCAGTCAGACATTATGTTCTGGTACAGGAAAGAGAGTCCGTAGCACTTCAGGCACTAGAAGCACCGAGCACACCACAGCTAAATCAGACACCTCTGAGTTTGCCAAGCGTCGGGCCTTCTCACAGCCCTCAGACCCCAAAAACCTCTCGCAGGCCGCCAGAGCCAGGAAGATCCTACAACAGATGAGGGACGAGGAGCAGAGAATGGAGGATTTGAGATGGGAGAGAGAGGAGGAGAGAATGGGTGCAACAGTCAACGGGTTAGCACTTTGCTCAAAGTTCTGAAATTTGTTCCCAGTGGAGACTGATAAAAATATTGACAAGTTAATGTACCGATATCTGATGACATATTCTAGAATGTGATTGTTATAATGTAAACCTGGGGCCAATTTCATAGCGCTGCTTAAGCGAAAAATTTGTTTAAGCGTGAAAAACCTTGCTTGGCAAATCACGTTACCAGCCAAAACTTCTTGTAATGTATATTGTTTTGGAATGGTATTTACCTGTCTTTTGGTTAGCATGACTATCACATAGAGTTTGAGCTGGTAACCTTTGTTTATTAAGTAGGGTTTATTTGTGCTAAAGCAAATTCTGTGCAACACCGCTCTATAAAATTGGCCCCTGCTTGTGGCTATATGTTAAATCACAATAACTACTTTTTGAACATAATGGAAGACAAGCAAAATTTGGCAGGCCGCTAGGGCTTGGCTACATCTGTAGGTTTGAAAGACAGCAGGTTAGCGAATGTTTTACAATACCTGCATAAATTCCTGTCATCTGGTTGGTCGCAGCCTTTGTTACATGCATTTGGATTTACTCTGTACGTGCTGGTTTCCAACTCAAACAAATCAAGTGCAGAAAAATTGTATGTGAGCTCTGCAGTGGATTTAGCAGTGAGTTGTGAGCTGTTCAGTGCAGCACAAACTGAATCTTGTCATGACTTCAATTTCTTGTGGTTTATTTCCAGCAATCAGAATTGGAATCACAGTGACAACAAGCAAGGCCCCTTGAGGGCGTACTACGATGAACCAGAGGTAAAATATCATGTGGAGTAATAGGCCAAATACCAACACTATACAACTGCAAGTCTTGATTGTGAAACAAATACATTGTGGATCGTATACATGAAAAATACTGGTATATTGACGGATTTTCTGAAATGAAAAATTTAGATTTCATGAAGGGCATTACCAAATTTGCTTAATTCTATAGCAATGTAAAGCCGGCAAATTTTAAAAGCTTAGAAATTAGTGTAGTACCCTCGTTGGTAATTTATCAAAAGAAACAGGAATCAGTTTTTAAGAAAGCTTAATTTCTTGACCAAGTCAAGTTTATTGTTGAGGAAAACCTGCATCAAAATGGAAGCAGAAATGGAATGTAATATTTACCATAAATGCACTGTTTATTTAAAAATAGGAAAAAAGTCCCCTCCATATTCTAGAAGAGCACAATTATTTTGCATGATGCACGGAAGTTGTAATTGTTATCCTATCCTTGTTGTAGAAATAATTAAGTCTTACAACTGGACTGTTAGTTGCCTTTAATTTCACAAGAAAAATGCATGCTGATTTTTCCTCACCCAATCCCTCAATACAAACAGCCTGAAGAGCGACCCTTAGGTGATGCTATCCCATCAGGCCCGGCAGCCTCCTCTGTGTCTGAACCTGCAGACTCTGTCCCTTTTAAGAATTGGGAAGACACCCAGATGAGTCCAAATCACACCTCGTTTATTGAACCAGAAATCAAGCAGGATGTTGTGAAGCCAGTAGAAAAACCTGACCCCTTTTCAAATCTTGAAAGAAACTCTCCTAGTAGGGAAGAGTATGGGGAATCCGCTCAAATTAGCATTGAGGTGAAAGGTGATGAAATATCTCCCAAACGGGATACCATATCACCCAATACAGGGATTGTGTCAGATAACTTAACAGAGGATGTTGATGGAAAATATCCCTATGATGGCGTAATTAACTTAAAGCCAAAGGTTGAGGGAGATCGCATTGAACCTGTAGAAACTGTTGTTAAGACTGAAGTAGCTAAAGAACAATCAGTAAACCTGTTGAAGCTGCTAGGACATGACGCTCTTGAAACACCCCAATCTGGCCCCCTGGCAAAAGATGGGAACAGACCAGAAGAGACTGGGCCTGATGGGGGTATAATAGATGATCCTCCAGACAGGAAGACTAATAAGTCCAAGGTGAGTGGGCGTGGTCACGTTTCCACTGACAATGGGATGAAATGTCTTCATCACTAACCACGCACCTTAACACCACTCTGAGTGAATAACTGAATAAGCACTGTAGTTTCTTACTACTAATTCTGTCTTACAAGACATCGTAGGACTGGTTCTACTCATTAGTTCAAGTTTTCGAAAATTAAAAAGTAAACCATTCAACCTTGACAAATGGTTTCCCCTTTTCAAATGATACTTAACAGTAATTCTGATCTTGGAAAGTCCTAGATATGTAACCAAAAGGGGAGGAATCACAATCATAATTTTTAAATCTGTCTTTTTTCTAATCTGTAAGCCTCATTCACATTGGATTAACAATTTGGAAAGATTGACAATGACTGTACATGTAAGTAGAGAAACGCTGTCTGCCTCCTTGGATGAATGTGATCAATATTCCACCGACTTGCTAAGAAAGCTGTTTGTTTTCATGCTGTGTATGTGGCTGGTTGTTTCTGAGCCCCACTGCTGGCTTTTTTTTTGCTGTGGTCAAGTTGTCCATAACGAATACAGCTTGTGGAAATGGACCATTTGTGTTTGAAGTAGATGGTTACCTTTTTTAAGAAGGATATTTGATTCACGTTAGGACAAACTGAGTCTTGTCATATCTTGTGTTGATTGGGAAGGCATCCACTTCTTCCATACCATCTAGGAATACATGTGCCTTAAAATGCAAAATCCAGGGATGGAACTTTTCCTTGAAGCAGGTGTTTTTTTTACTGTATGCCGTAACAAACTAGATATACATGTACTGTACTCAGTCTTGTACAGCGTAGAATCTAGCTGCATTTTTGTTTGTTTAGTTTTGTTTGTTTTTTGTGAGTGCCCTGACTTGTGCTATCTTTTAACTCTTCCAAGAGATGGGAATGTATATGTACCTCCTTTGTGTCAAAAATTGTGCTGTTGTGGAAAGGTCATGTTGTCTGGGTCATCCCCCGGGGCATAGGGTGGAGGAGAACATGAAGTTCATTTAATATTTGTTTTCTCATTTCATTTTTTCATGGTGGTGGTTGAAATCTAACATTTAGTGTTGAGATTTAACTAGTTAGTTTAACTAAACTAAAATGTCACATCTTTTCATTAATCCCTGTGCTATGTGTCACTTGTGAAATACGCAGCACTTTTTTGCCGATTTCTGTCTTCTTTAAGATAGATGCTCCTGATACGTTTTGCCTATTTTCCCAGGTGCACTTTGAAACCTCTTAATCATTTCCTTTCTTCCTGTCAACTGCAATCTGATCATACATTTACAGGTATTTGATTTTTCCCTGTGCTATTTTTTGTGTCTTATTACCACAGCCTACACCTATGGCATCTTGTTTTCTTATGGATAATGCTTTATTTTTGAAAAGTTATGGAAAAGTTTAGGCTGTTCTTTCTTCAAACTTAAATCTTATGTTTAAAGGTTAACGGAAATTGAAAACAGTTAGGTATGTGAAGTATTTCAAAATAATAATAGATAGGTAAACATTTCAAAAACAGCATAAATTCAATGTTTACCCCTTTAATGGTGACCCCAAAATAAATGAAAAGATCCTGTGTTTCTGCACCCACAAAAAATCCCCTTTTGGCCCTTCACGCTCCCAGGCTGTTTGATGACATCATTGGCAGAATGCCTACATGTACAATGTACATGTACATTGCATGATTGCACACAGTACGTACAGTATTGCAAGCATGCAATAGACCACATTGTGTTTGATGTAGCTTGGCCCACAGACAAACACTGTCTCAGTTCAAGAAATACATGGTAGGACTGTGTCTTTCAACTTCTTGCTGTCGGGGAACCCCGTTTCGAGAACCATGGGTTTGTATGCAGAACTGGGGTGCCCAAAATGGGACAAAAGAGCTGATCCGTGTAAAGACCGTACTCAGAACAAAAGACCTGCTGCTGGGAATTGCCATCAGTTTTCGTCTTGCATTTTTCGAAGGTAATTCATCACTGTTTTAAACAGTATACCACTATTTTGGGCATAGCGCGCCTGCGGATTAGCACCACGGACAAAAGTGCTCCAGGGGCCAATGATGAGCGACACGGCACCGCTGCTCGCTAATTCAGCCGTGTTTGAAAAGACTCCACTGGCATTCACTTGGGACAAAGGAAATCATGCAACACCTCACAATTCTAGGCTGTCTTTTTCAGGGCAGTAGGCCTGGCTGAAATATTCAGGAGTCAATGGAGGTTACCTGTCAGCTAAGAGTAGCCACCAAACAGTCATTCGTGTGGGTGTAAATGTCTATTAAATGAAATTATGAATTTTTGAAGAATTTTGAAAACTGAAAATCTTGAAAATTGCCCGTAAAATGTATGTGTGCACTGCATTTTCAAAAGCACCAGGCAACATGTGGTTAATTTCTACGGTGAATTGAGACATTGTTTGCCTGTGCATGTAGGCATTTTGTCAATGACGTCATAAAATCAACCTGGGAGTGCGAATGGCCAAAATGAGATTTTGTATGGGCAGGGAAACGCAGGATCTTTTTATTCATTTTGGGGTCACAATTTATGGGGTAGACATTGAATTTATGATGTTTTTGAAATGGTCCCATGTTTATTGCTATTTTGAAATACTTCACAAAAACTAAATGTTTTCAGTTTCTGTTAACCTTTAATTTTTGTTGTTGTTGAAGTAATAAACCCATAAAAATAACACTTGTACCATAGATAAAAAGTGAATGCCAAGTATCAACCTACATTGTCATTTCCCACCATTGATATTCCTTGCTTGTCACCCGCTTATTAAATCTTGCCTTGCCCTGTTAGGAGATTGAAAGCGATGGAGATATGTTTTCGTCAGAGGATGATGAGAGAATGGAAGAAGAAATCATGAACAAGATGCAAGAGGAACAACGAGCTGAAGAAGAGGCAGAGGCCAGGCATCGACGCATTGAAGAAGATGAACAAGATAAGGTATGAAGCAAATTGTTAAAATTAACGTTTAGTTAAATCAAGTAAAATTATTATTCATGCATTTATCATTGTGCAAGTGAAAAACCATTGAACAACCTTTTTCTCAACAGTTGCCGGTAGAAGAGGACTTTATCACATCCCGGTCGAAACTGACTGAAGAAGCACCAATCAGCAAACAGCAACACACATCCGAGGAGAGCGCTCCTCCTCTGTTGCCCTGGCAACGCTCAGGAGACAGCGGTAAAATGCCCAAGTTCCAGCCAGTGAAATTCTCTGCAGGTCCAAGGCCATTCTCGAACCGGCAGGGTCCTGAGCCATACAAGCCACCATCTTTCAAGCCGGTCAGTGTAAAGGACAGTGCGCCGGATGTCAAGCAAGACATGCTGAAGCGGCGGTCGGACTTCTTTAGTAAGCCACCAGAGATAGGCCTCTTGCCTGTCTTTGGTTACTCAGGTAGCAATCCAGACCAGTGCTCTGCATGCTGGTGTGAAATGAAATGGTCACCTCCTTGTAGTGAAAGTGCATGCTGAAAATGGATGGTCAGAATTTTACGAACTTATTAAGTGTAATATCAAAATGTTTAGCTTTTGTGCATGAAACAAGCATATTTTAACATTGCGTTTTTTTTATCCCTAGAAACCCTAGAAACAAAGTAGATTGCATGTTCATGTAATGGTTACCATTTACATCAAAACAAGTACATGTCTTTAGTTTCCGAAACCTGAAATCGAAGTTTACTTAAAGTAAATTTCTTCATGGCTTGAGTCTCAACTTAATTTTGTTACATGTGTTTAACAGTTCTGGCCATCCTTTAAAAAATACAAAGTTTTATAACATAATTTAATCAATGTTTTCACACCATGTTTGCATGTTACTGGCTGCTAACTACCTCCACAGTAACTAAATACAGGTCTTCCCCCAAGTAGTTAACATTATTTTAATGTCAATCATGTCATTGTAGAATGCGCTGAGAATATGCCTCACTAATTGTTGTCATGAGACCTACAGGTTAGTACATGTAGGTGGAGGGAATTCCATACACAGACACCACTCATTTTTCCCTACAGTTACTTACTAGCTGTTTGAAAGCAATGATAAGACCTTAATAGTCAAATTTAGCAAGGAAAATATTGAAGTGTTCATGTAGAAAACACTTGGAATTTTTCATATCAGTCTCATAGGGTTTGTGTACAGGGTGTCAAGCAGTGTCTGAATATGGAACTCTTTCCTGGTAGGTTTGTATGCTTGACTTGAAGATGGTACACAACGATCATAAAATATCGAAAACAAGACTGCTCAATTATCTTTAAATAATGTAAATGAAAGTAAGTTAGTAACAGTGAGAGTCAGTCGGTGAAATCTTTCCATGCTTTATGGTGTTACTTTTGAATAAAACAAAATTTTGTACTTTTCCCAATGGTCGTTTGGATGCACAGTTGGTGGAAAATACAGTCTGTTCAAATCCCACAATTGTATGCCATGAATAAGCAATACATCGCAAGTGTTGATATTCAGCAGGCACTCAAACTAGTCTGGTATGTGCAGCTTTTGTAACAGTCTACACGAATAACAAGAAAGATCACAGGCTATTTAAATCAAGTGCATGTGACACCATTTCTTTGCCATTTTTTTATCCCTTGTTAATTGCTAGATGATGAGAGAGACAGAGATAACAGAAGTGGCACTTCTAGTCCAGTCATCGGTGCCAGTGTGACTGCTGAAGTACAAGAGCCAACTGAGGCTCTTATTGAATTGCAGGCCCAAGAACCTGTGGAATCAGTCGCCAAACCACCACCTAAACAGCCTTTATCACTTGCGTCCCGTAAGGCGTTCAATGTTGAAGAAGAGAGAAAGAGACTGGAGCGATGGCACGCTGAGCAGGAGAGGATTCGGCAGGAACAGTACGAACAGGAGCAGAGACGGCTTCGTGAGCAGCAGGAAAAAGACCTGGAGCGGGCAGAATCTGAAGAACGACGGAGGAAGATGGAAGAACAACAGAAGCTGATAGAGAAACAGCAGATACTACAAGAACAGGCTGCCGAGGAGAAGAGACGATTGGAGGAAGAACGCAAAGAGAGGGTGAAGAAGGAGCAGGAATACTTAGAGCGGGCGAGATTGGAGCGGGAAGCTGCGGAGAGAGAGAGATTGAAAGATGAGGAAGAGCAACGGAAGATGGCCGCTGAGAGGAAGAGGAGAGAAGAGGAACGGCTGAGGAAAGAGGAAGAAGAGCGACAGAGGAAAGGGGCAGAGAGGAGAAAGGCTGAGGAAGAGGAGCAGAGACAAAGAGAAGAGGAGGAGAGGCATCAGAGGGAGCTGGAACAACTGGAACAAGAAGCGGAAGAACGGAGGATTGCCATCAACAAATTACGGGAGAAAGAGGCCGAGGAGAGGGCACGAAGGAAAAAGGAAGAAGAAGCTAGGCTGGCTCGGGAGCAACAAGAAAAAGAAAAGGAGAGGTTTGCCCGACTGCGAGAGGAGGAGATTGAGCGCATCCGACGGGAGGAGAGAGAAAAACTTCGGAAGGAATGGGAGGAACTGCAGAGAGAGAAAGCAAAGCAAGAGGAGAGGGAACGAGCAGAGCGGGAGAGGTTGGAGCAACTCAGAGCCGAGCAAGAGCGGTTACGACAGGAACGCATCAAGCTAGAAAAGCAACAAGAAGAGGAACGACTTCAACTGCTTAGGGAGAAGGAACGCTTATTGGAACAGTCGACCAGTACCAAGCTTGATGCTGACAAAATCCCATACAACAAACAGGATAGGGACCGAGGATCTAAAAGCCCAGATGTCATTGGCAAAAACAATCGATCTGAGGAACATGAAGTCCCAGTCAAAGAGGAAATAATTGTGAGTCAAGAGGAGACTGATGTACACAGTGCTCCTCCTTCAAAGCCTCACGATTCCTTCAAGGTCCCTGGGCAAGGTTATATGTCACAGTTCAAAGGTCAGCATCATAAAACTGTAGTTGGCACAGCAAAACCTTTATTTTACATTTATGCAGTATTTTGTCCATATTATAATTGACAGTAAATTATAATTGAACATGTCAATTATAATTTAAAGTAGCCACAAGTCAGTATATTGCTTGGCAAAAATACATTTCCAATTGCTTTGAAAACACTAAATAACAAACATGTTTTCATGCACTTGAACATACCCAAAGCAGCACACTGCTTAGCAATTCTAAATGCCGAGGATTAACTTTACAGCATTTTTCATGGGTGTAGCCCTTTGTATCAGTCACTTGTCATGCCCAGCCCCCCAAACAGAAATGTAGGTGTGATTTTCTGTCATTTTGTTTTCATATTTTTTTGAACAGATGGTAGAATGGCAACTCAGCATTGGATGGTTGAAGAAGCTGAACGGAGACGACTGGCGGAAAAAACTGGCACGACCCGTCTTCACGATCCTGTTGAAGTTCACAATGATCCTATCCTCAGGAAAGATCTCGACATGGAACCAGTACTGGAGAAGAAGAACTATGCCCCAGAACACGTGGCCCCGGTACGCCACATGGACAAGCCAGCCAATCAAGAACCAGTGGGGAAGACAAGAGACCACAATAGGCAGCCACCTCCATCATCGCAGAACTCCCAGAACCAAACCTACCGGGAACTCGCAGTTGATGTCCCTCCAGACTTTCAGCCAGCTCCCCGGAGATTGCGGGCACCGGAGATAGACGCAGAGAAGAAGAAGAAAATTCAAAATCGCCAGTCCATGCCCGACATGGGAAACCGTGTGCCGGACGTTGTCAGAAATGATGCATACACACCACCACCACCTCAAACCTCAGACAGGAACAGTGGACGCATGCCAGACAACTTTCTACAGGTAAGTTTGGCAAACACGTTGTGAGGTGTTGTAATATTCATCTGTTGTTGTACAAACTGAACTTGAAAAAAATCTTAGGTTTCCCATTCACAAGTTAACGTCATTGGGCCAAATAAGCCTAATAGTATGAAAGTTCATTCTTCAACAGACTCTAAAAGTGATCAGAATAAATACCTGTACTCACTGCTTTCTAGCATCTACTTTGTCTAGATTTTGTGAATTATCAATTTGTATGCCACAACTACCTGTATTTTCGTTAGAGTGCACTTCACCAATCTTTCTACTGACAAGGGATAGTTATCAGAAATAACCCAACTAAATGAAACTCAACAGACATTGATGAGTTTAGCTGCTCAGAAGGAGGCAGAAATGCAACGGTCTTTGGTTGACAACACCTGTGTTGTTGTCGACCTTCAGTGTCAGGAAGATGACCTCACCAGGTATTGACCTCATAATTTATGAGCCACATGCACATGCATAATTCATGCTATCTGGCTGAGGAAAGCACTCATTGGCTACTCCAGAGCAAGCCAACCTATGTGATTAATTAATTGCGCGGTTGGTTGTTAATTTGGATCCAAATAGTGAGGGTCACAATAATAACTGTTTTTCTTTCTGTTCCTGTTGCACACTTTCTTTTCTTTGTCATTTTGTACCTTTAACTACGTGTACCATACTTTGTCCTTTCTTTCTCTTTAAATCTCACTCTCGCCAACTGTCACATATTTCTTATCACCATGTTTTCTGCTTTTTTTTTAATGTGTACATGTATATACATGTATATCTCCACTCTGTTCTCTTCCATCTTCTGGCAAACCCTCTGTTCATCGTTTAACTTGTTTCATCACCTACTGTTCCATTTTTATCATTCTCTAATGTGCTTCTGCATCCTAATGTACCGGTATGTGCTTGTCTTCCCTCAATCATTTCCTGATTCCATTTCTTTCTATCTTTCTGTCCTCCTTCCTTATCTTTCCCCCCTCCAATTGTAACCCATCTCACCCCTTCCCCTTTTTCCCCCTCTCTTTCCCATCTCAGCAGCCTCAGCTCGGCCCCCCAGGTCGCACCTCCGCCTTTCAGCAACCTAGCAAAAAGCCTGCCCCCGGGCGTTCAGTCAGCGGCAAAGTCACCTGCAGCAACTGCAACAAATCCCTTGGCCGGGGGGCAGCCATGATAATTGAATCCCTGGGCCTTCATTTCCACATTGAGTGTTTCCGGGTGGGTAGATTGTTGAACCAACTCCATTAACAGTCTAATTCTTGCTCTTGAACTTTGTTAAACATCTCAGAAATTCCTGGGAACTTGCACACTTCCTTTTGGAAATGCGCTACATTACATGTTCCCAAAGAGAAGGTTTTCGAGTGAAATTAATTTTTTGGGTTTTGAGATATTTTCAGAAGTTCATGCTTTCTGTTCTGTAGTAAATCTCTTGAAGTAAAAGCCTGTACAGTTTGTTGCATTTGTTTTCTTTTCTTCATCTGTCTGTGAAGACAGCTGTAGATTCCATTTACATTTTGTGATGCATTTTACTTAAGCTTGCGATATCCTGTTGTAGATGCTTGAAAATACTGAAAGCATGAACTTTGAAAGCTATTGCATGTAAAAAGCACAGTTTATTCCAGTTTGAAAGCACTGAGGGGAAATTGTTTGAATTGACGCTGATTTCAAAAGCCAGTATCAACTAACATGACAGCATGATAGCTAACAAAAGCACATCCATGCACAGTGTAATGCATGCAAATTCTGAATGGTTCAGTCCTGACTTTATAATATGCAGTGTATTTTGCAATGTAATTTGCAATGTGTCTGTATTTTTTGCAAAGAGGAATGAAACAGTTTAGTGTTTCAAGTTAGGTTTTTTAGTTTTATGGAATTGGTAGGAAACTGACCTGTTGTTTTTTATTTATTTTTTTTAATTTAAATCATCCTTATTGAGGGTAACCCATCCAGCAGGAGCTGATCATTTTGGGCCCTCTCAAAAAAAACAAAAACAAAAACCCAAAACGCTGGTTTTACACAAAGTGAACAGAATATTCAGCATAGTAGTGAGGAACATTTACCCTCTGCAGAATGTATGTACTGCATATAAAGAAATTCTAGTAAATCTTCACAAATGAAAGGTCAGATATCCGTACTGAGAATATGGACCCAGTTTCATTACCTTCTGAGCAGGAAATATGACAGAGTTATTTTCTCAGAGAAAACAAATGGCAGTGAACCAGCCACAGTGTAATGGTACATTTAGTAATAGGCTGGTATCTCATTTCTGCTACTCGCACGTTTTGTGCATTTACCCTCGCTGTAAAACTGGTCCAAAGCAGAAACTGCTCTTTCATGGCTTTTTAAAGATCTGCTTGTGAAAATCTGATGGTGTTCTTTCAAAGTTATTGACAACTTGACATAGATGCCCAGATACAGGAATCTGACTTCAAAAGGTCTTACCTCTGACTCCCTTTAGTGCTGTGTATGCAACATCCAGCTTGGAAACGGAACACAAGGAACAGACGTACGAATACGAGCCTCAAAACTCCACTGTCAAAACTGCTACAGCAATGACGCAGGTAAGCATCATCTGCACACTTGCATCTTTGGGAAAAATTATTGGAGATGTTCTGTAGAGTTTGGGGGTGGTATTCATTGGGTCCTGAGTTGGCGTTACCAAACTGGAAAAAATATGGTCATCTGATCTTATATGGCCACCTGTTTTACTGACTGTGTCCCAGAAGTAAAGATCAGAACTAAGTAATGTATGGCTTTGGCCCATTAATGTTGTGTCTAAACAGTGTCTAATCCCCAATGGATTCAAAATAACCACTACAGTAGTTTTACCCCAGTTACAGTCTGTATGCTGATGAATGTGTAGTCTTGGTTGCAAGATGCTGTTAGTGGTGCAGTGTTTCAGCGCACCGGTACATGGTCATTGGGCTGTCCAACAATTTACTGAAGTGGATGCCCTGTACTGTACACACAAGTTGGAGCTGTAAAGGACATCTTGGGAATCTTGTATTTCTGTTCAAGAAATTCAGAGCTTATCGGGGTGTGTGTGTTTGCATATGTGCATTGTTGAATGCATCATTACATGACACTTGTCAATCATGTAGCCTAGCTCCTGTGCTCACATGGTACATGCAATTTCCAACTCCCAACATTTCCAACAAATATGATGCAAATCATACCCTCTTTTGCCTGGACATTTTCATTATTTTTTCTTGTTTTGTTGATTTTTTGTGGTCTGACAACTTACAAATCGGGACAGTTCCGATTAAATCGGAATGGTTGGTAGGCATGTGTGCCTGCCACATGTAACACTTTTAGCAAAGTACCCAGACTAGTCAGCTTGTAACAGAACAAACCCATGGATTGCTTCCAGGGTACCAGCTCTACTATTCTTGTGAACCTCCTTATTGAATTATAAATATTCATGTAGGTTTGGTACCGTTGTATGCAAAATTCCCAAGGTGTCGTTTGTGGCCCTGATTTGTGTGTACAGGGTGCCCATTTCAGTCCATCAACGGCTGTTCGTGTTGAAACAAGGCATTGCTATGGGCGTCTAACAACCAATGTAGAACAGGTTTGGTGATAATGGCAAAAATTCATAACCTCAGCTAAAATGAGTGGTAGCTATAAACTGAGTTTTGCATCTCATTGCATTGCAGGATTTGAGTTCACAGAAGTCTGACATGGAGGAAGAAGCTAAATAGGCATCTGAAGTATGGTCCAAGCAACTTCCAATCTCTGCAGTGATGACATCTTTAGACAAGGTGTACAGTTCAAGCAAGTGGTGGTCTTTCCAACGTATCTCTGTCCTTTGTTTACAGTCCAGGTGACTCCTGTGTAGACCGTGTCCCTGCTCAACAGCGACAGGCATTTTGAAGACCATTACTGCCCTATGCCCAGTGCCCTTGGAATCGTGCTGTAGAGTTTTGTGCATTTGAGATGAAACTTGGCTGTGCATACCTTCTGCTGTAACAGCCAATTTTAGCCAACATTTTTAATGTTATCCTGACATGTTGCTGTTTTTATTTCCATACCTCATACTCATTCATGATTGAAACTCCATTCGTCAACATGCCTCAGTCACTTTTGTTGCTGTCCACAAGGGGCCCATTTGAGAAAAGTCAAATGCATAAGCGTAGTGTACTACGCATGTGCTTTATAAAGCTAACATAGAATTGTTGTCTGGGAGTAGTAGGCACACCATAGCTGCACATAGAATTATGGTAGATGGATGCAAATGTTGATCAGCATTTTAAAATATGCCTGATATTGTAATGGCAACTGAATATGTATGAGGCATGCCACAAGTATGAAATAGTTTATACCAGGTGGATGGTTGATGTCAGCTCAACTTGGTGGAGAGTACCGAAGTGAATACGTCGCATGCACAATTCCGCGTGTAAGAGCCATTAGAACCAGCTTGTGAACCAATCGACATGTAGTCTTTTTTTTTTTTTTTTTGCATTACACTTCCTGGTTCGAACTGACGTCACACTTCAGCATTCTGTTGAAAGTTGAGAAACTTGGTTCCCTTGGCTTTGCCTCAAAGCTACTATTCACCCACAGATTTGTATACCGAGGTGCACCACTTTCGAATTGCAATGCTAATGGTGTTCATCCGAAGGATCAACCACCTGACCTTTTGTGTTTACTTTTTTTTACAACTTTTTGCTTTACTTGATTTTATAGCCTTAGATTTTTTTATGAATAGCACTAAGTAATATGGCTCTGATCTTCAAATGGCAGGTTTTTGCAAGGTTCCGTTTACTGACTAGATACTAGTAATCAGTTGGATCAATTATTTTCAACTTTTATTCAGTATTTCATGTAAAGTAAGTAAAACAAATCATGCTCGACTCTAGGTTAGCAAAGTTGTAAAATAAAAAAGCTGCAAAGATATTTTCCTGATTAAAGTCCATATTTTGATACAGTGGTACTTATTCCTACAGTAGGAATAGAAGTTGATGAAAATTTGAAAGCGGAGTTAGTATTGTTTAGATGTGAGATCTCATTTGTTGATCCTTCTGTTGTGTTGAAAATGTTAAGTAACCAGTCTAGTACAGTAACATATTGGTCAGACAGCCTCCATTTTCTCTGCCAGCAACAAAAACTGCTGATGAGAAAGTTTGTAAACAAGGTGAAGTCAAAAGTCGACCCAAACCAGTGTGTAAGTCTCAGTATTTCTGTGGATAGCTATGTAGACAAAGCTATGTGGAAATTTAATTTTTCAGTTTAAAGGGAAATCATAACACCAGCATTATGTATTAAAATGAGCGGGCCTGCCTGTTGTAATTGTCAGCTCTGGCAAATGTTTATACTCGTTTGTATTCTCGTCTGTATTAAGATGTAATTTCTGTTGAATACAGTGGCTACCCTAGGTAGAAAATCACCCAAACAAGGAAGTGTTAAAGCCATGTTGGAAATATAGAGAAAATAGTGGTTACCTGTAATTATGTTGGGTGAGGGAAAAATTGAAACTCATTTAGTTTAAAATCTGTAAATATTTCAGTTGGTCATATGACTGAATAAAATTCACAATTATGTTAATTTCTTCCAGAAGAATGTCAAACAGATAAAGTAAGGCTTAGTTTTTTGTATTGCTCAAGTTGGTATTAATTTTTAACAAAGAAACTAATGGTGGTTTTAAAAAAAGTTCTCATAGCTTTGATCAAAATAAGTGAAAATGCATCAAGAAGTGGTACAAACATAGGCTAATATGTACAAAGTTGTTAATTTAAAAAAAATTCATTTTCTAAACCATAAAATAAGTGTCATCAGTGTACTTGAAGTTAGTTCATTATTTAATTGACCCAAGTGTAAGCGTACTTGCTGTATATGGGAAATCAGATATAGACGTTAGCTGTTTTGGTTAATAAACAGAACTTATATGTATGACTTCACCTAGTTGAAATGCATTATCATAAACTAAGCTCACAAGTAGCCATTACTCCAGTGGCAGCTGATCTTCATGTACTCTCTCAAAACTTGAAACAAAATTATGACAAATTTTCATGAGATTGGTAACTTGATCAGGAGTTTACAATCCTGGCGTTTTCCAGTGGTTTCAAAATCAGTAGGTTTTTACCGGAAACCCAATGTTTTAAATGTTTCAAATTGTGAAAAAAATTGGAAAAAACTTGATCAGGAGTTTACAATCCTGGCGTTTTCCAGTGGTTTCAAAATCAGTAGGTTTTTACCGGAAACCCAATGTTTTAAATGTTTCAAATTGTGAAAAAAATTGTGAAATGGACCAAAAATGTTCCGAGACTTTCAAAACCAACCCAGCATTGTGTATTAAGATGGGGATGCCACACCAAAACATTTTTACTTGTAGTTCTGTCATGTTCCAGTGATACCTATAGTTGTAAATCATAAAAAAACAGGTGGTTTTGTCATACCCTGAAGTTTCCTTAGTCTCAACTCCCCGTTAACATTGAGGTTTATGAATGCACATTTATGAAAACGTAACATCACAAAGTGAACATCATGTATCTTCAGGTGCCGTATTTTGCTGCATGAGATTTTACTGTTTGAAGTAGTTCTAAAATGGGATTTGTATTCACACCTTTGCCTGTCTGCCTTCCAAATCAGAAATCACTATTTTAATATTTTAACAAATTCATCTAAAAACATTGTGTACAGAATGCGGTTGTGTATATTTTTTGGATTTGTAACTGGAATAAACATCACATCTGCTTACTATCATTCATGGAGTACATTCTTACAACGGCTTTGTCATAGATGAGTTTAGCTGTTAAATGACATCGAATTTGAAGGAATGATTTGAAATATTTGAATTGTTCAAATACAAATGGACATCATGTCCAAATTGGACTAGTAACCAACATTTTGGCTTGGATATTCAGACTGGTACAATTTCTACACAGTACACATTGTCATCTCTACAACCAACAATAACACAATCCCAGTGTGCAACGGGTGATGAGAAGACTTCACCAGGTAGTCTACAGGAAGCGATGACCTCTCCCGACTTCAGGTCAAGGATTACCAAGGACCCTTCAGTAGAACATGTGGCCACAAATTGATTACCTTTACAGCCATGGTTTTTGTTTGGATTTTTACAGAGATCTGACTTAACACAATGCTTTCCATATTCACAAGGTACATGTAATGTTAGTGAGTCGTCAAGTAAATCTCCTGAGCTGTGAAGTTCTGTTTGTGAGTTACAAAACAGCTTGGGAATAGATTTCACTGTCCTCTTAGTGTGACCTTCATCCTTGAAGAGTGCCTTGCACCTTGAGCAACTATCGTGCAATGCAAGATGGCTGAGACGCTGACTGTGAAAAATGAAAGGCGAGGCGTAGACAGCAGCTGGCATTCTGTGCTTCCAGAGTAGTTGGCCTGTCTTTAGGGACAGGCAGTAGACATGGTGATCATGTGACCCAAAGACCACACAGGAGTCTACTGTAGAGGGACGGATGGCTTGATGGGTGACTTTGAGGGTTACTGGAGACTGCGTGACGGATGAGACGCAAGGTGAAGAGAAGATGGAAGCATCGGTGCTGAATCTCCACAGCTGCAATGATGCAAATTATCGATTCAAGTTCTTTTCAGAATGCCTCAAGACAAGTGACGGAGGACAACCACCAGTCAACATCATTACAACCGTGTCATAAAATTCCAGCGTAAGCTTCTGTGCCACACAGAAAACTTTAAGGTTTCCATGTTGGAAATCACCAAGTAACAAAGTTTACAGCAGCACAAAAACACATGTTAATCATTAGGGCACCTACTGAGAACCACTTCACCTCTGAAAGAAATAGCTGTCCAGCTACTGTAACTTTGATATTTTGTTAACTTGACTGTCCCACCTCTTTTCCACTGTGGCTGACGCAGTACAAGTGGCCATCCACACAGCCGAACACAATGCCATCTTGTGAGACCATCGGCGATGAGAAGACTGGCTTACTGCAGCTGTAACTCCATGTTTTTGCACCTGTGTCCTTTAAAATAAAGATAATCTCATTAAAATAAAGACAAATCATTGTCTGTTTGCAATTATCAATCTGTATTAAGAGGTATTACATCAACACAGATGGGTTGGATTTGAGCTCCACCAGTTCAGATCAATGAATATTTAACCACAGGCTTTAAAGAAGCAGTACAGTGGAACACTCTTATAAACAAGGTCCATGGGACTTCACCAATTACCTTGTTATAATAGTTACCTTGTATTATCAGTCATGCAAACGAAGAAAAACAAAGACTTGGGACCTAAAACTATCCTTGAAATAGTCATGCTGTATAGCTTGAAATCCCCCAAACTATCCTTGTTATAAACGTGACTTTGTATTAACAGTGCTCTTCTTATGTGTGTTTGACTGTACTGCTGGAAAGGCCAACTCCGTTTTTTTGATGTACAAATACATCATTCAAATCCTGAAACAGTTCTATCAATTGTATACATTACTTTATGGTAACCCTTGAGGTTCACAACGCCTCCACCAATTCAGCGGATATGCACTGATTGTTATAGATACACAGATTACCAGCCAACCCAGGATGTAGTGTACAGCATGACTGGTGTTCTGCTGCTCCTTATTAAGTGCATTCTGCAAAGCTCACTGGAGGTGGATCGTGTAGGAGTGAGTACCTTATTGACAGCAAGAAGCAAACCCGAAAGTGTCGTCACATAAACCGTGGCTGATGGGTAATGGACGACAGGGGACGAAAACACTGAACCACCACCACAATGTACATGCCACTTGCAGCTCTGCTCCTACAGAGGTAACAAAGTAAAACAGGTGGATCAGTAAACTGTCTTTAACAAATTAGCATCTTGAGTGATGATGTGGCGTTTTCAAGAGAGATCCTATTTCTACCATGTACGTTTGGTTTATGTGAGCGGCATTTTTATGATGGCAAAAGCAATCCTCTAAACTCAAGAACTACACAAATTCTACATTTCCTAATACATGTCCTATGTCCTTGTACATGAGAGACTCAAGTACACTAGATTGACCCAACACAGGAATGCGATTGGACACGCAGGGCCATGACCCTCTCTGTCCCTTTGTGATCCTGTATTTTAATCAGTGGTTTCACCACTAGTTCAACACTGAATGGTCATTAACTGCACCAGTAACAGTAAGCTCCCTAGAGAGGAATTAAGTCAGAGAAAACTTTACAGAATTTTGTTGTAAATGCAGGACAGGGAAAAGCTTTCACTAGATCATACAAACATGCATGTAAATTTCTTTCTGTGTGACACTACATAATTTTTTAGAATGTTGGATTATTTAATAACCACTTGCTGCCGGGGAACCCTGTTTTGAGCACCATGGGTTTATACGCAGAGCCGGGCTGTCCGAAATCAGACAAAAGAGCTGGTCTGTGGAACAAAAGACAGTACTCGGAACAAAAGACCTGCTGCTGGGAACTGCCAGCATTTTCTGGCTTGTATTTTTCGAAGGTAATCCACTGCTTTGGGCATAGCGCGCCCACGGATTAGCACCGCGGACAGAAGCCCTCCAGGGCCCCATTGATGAGCAACACAGTACCGCTGCATTCTAATCCAGCCACTTTTGAAAAGAGGCCACTCACATTCACTGGGAACAAAGGAAATTACACAACACCTCAAAATTCTGGGCTCTCTTTACAGGGCGGCAGACCTGGCTTAAATACTCAGGAGTCAATGGTGGTTGCCAGTCAGCTTAGAGTAGCCACCAAACAGGTTTAAATGTCCACTAAATGAAATGATGAATTTTTGAAGAATTTTGAAAACTTAAAATTTTGAAAATGGTCCGTATGTGTGTACTGCATTTTTAAAAGCACCCGGCAGCAAGTGGTTAATAAGCACGTGAAAATGTTAAGGAGCCCCTACATCAATGTCCAAGGCATAAAGATGCTGATCATGTGATCCAACATAGACCATGGAAGATCTGTCATCCGGCACGGGAGAGCTCTTGATTGGCCCATTTGTTTGGAATTTCCAGCAGACTGTCCCAGATGCAGCATCCAAAATGTAAAGCTGGTTGTCATAGCAACCTGAAACAATAACCAGATTATTGGTCAGTTGTATGTCTAGACTAAATAAGGACTATTACCCTCAAAGCATTTGAGTTTGACCTACCCACAATCACTTTTGTGCCACAAGTGCTCAGGCATGCTGATGATTCCACTCGGTCACCTAACTGAGTCACCCACAATGCCTTGCCAGTTTCCATAGAAATAGCTGCAAACTTGCAAGAGTGGGAACCGATGTAGATGATTGTTTCTGACCTATTAAAAACAAAACAGAAGTTGATGGTTCAATTAGATTTCATTCTCAATAACTATTTTATGCATAGTTACTTGCAAGTTTTTTGGCAAGACTTGGAAAATTTTGTTCTTACCAGGAAGTTTTGACAAGCAATGGTGAAGCATCAACACACTTCCCAGTGTCATACCTCCACCTCAGCTGAAGATTGACGCTTTTTTCAAGGTGAAAATTACTCATCGGGTTGTCTCTGGCAACCAATCTACCACTTCCGTCACTTTGAATTTTAGGCACAAAGCTGGCACCGAATTCCTTTCTTTGTCTGCCAATCACAAGCTGAGAACATCTCCGCAAAACAATAAAGTCTGTAGCATTTGGAGGATCTTCTGTTGAATTCTTGGTCACTTCTTGCACACCGATGGTGTCTGGCATTTCATGGCTGCTTACACAATATTTCTCTGCAGCTTTTGGGAAAAACGCTTCACTTTCAGAATCCACTGCAAGTATCTGCAACTGATTGTTCTCCAACAACTCTGGTCTCTCGGAATTAATTTTGAACTTGTTCTCCGCTGCAGAGGTGTCTTTGATACTATTCTGAAGAGAAGTTTTTCTTCTCTTTGATGGTTTTTCAAGTTGGCCCTCTGTTGTTGCAACTGAGCAGCTCTGGATATGTTTCAGGACATGTCTAAAGGTCTTGTGGAGTATGATGTCAAGAAGATGAGGCATGGGTCTTCCAGTCCATAATTCTATTGCGTCTACAAGCTGCACTGCTTGAAATGAATCGCCACTGCCGTGTAGAATGAAAGAGCTACTGTCTTCAGGGTCAACTGACGAGGGTGCAGCTTTCTGTCAGAAAATCAGCAGAATTTTAGGATAATTGATTGCACTATCTGGGACAAAATAAAAAAGGACACATTTTGTTGTAGACAAATGCCTCAGTTCTTTGGGGAGTTTAAGTTTCTTTACACCTAAGGGTTGACAGTGATGTACAAATGTATGCAGCATACTCAAGATAGCAAAGTTTGAATGGCTCCTTACTTCACAAAATAGAAAAGGCAATATTGTTAGCATCCTTTGCAAAAATGTACATAAATTGAAATGCTAAAACAACCATGACCGAGTCCACACCATGACGGAGTAGTCCAGTACAACTTTCCAATTCTTACTTTTGAAGACTTTGTAAATGGCTCTCAAGTCCCAATTGAATCATTTTTGTTTGTTATTTTCGAAAATGAATAACATTTCCCATCAAAATTCACTCTATCCCCAATCTCAGAAATCTTGCTTACCGTTCAACAAACAACCACCACCTAATCCATTTTGATGTAGAATCCCATCTTTACATGATCATCTCAGTATATTATTTTACCTTCCATAGGATCACCAGATCCTTTCTCAGCATTCCCTCTTTTGTGGGCGGGTCCTGGACCTCCCTCTTAGGCCTACCCATCTCTGTGGCATGCCTGAGTAATGCTCTATGATCAACCTTCCCGTGCAGTGTTAATGGAAACCTCTCCAAGAAGTAGATCGTGTCTGGCAAACAGTGGGAGGGGAGTACGTCTTTCAGCAAACTCTGGAGAGAGTCTTCATCCCCAATGGACAGTGATTGATTTGAGAGTTGGACAAGCAAACCTGGAATGCAAAACAGGAGGAGTTTCCCTTGGGATGTTTGAAGGATTTCGCAGGATTCTATCACCGGAAGAGCTTCAATCCTCTGGACACACAGAGCAGAACAAGAAAGATGTTACATGGAAACTGATTTCCATCTGTGTGATAACTGGAAGGTTGGGAACTTAGTTTTTGTGGATGATATATGCAGTAGTTTTGTCAACAGCTTTAAGAAAAACAAACTTGCAAGATAATCTAACTTTGGGTGAGTGGGAGGTTAGATTATACATGTAATGCATGATGGGTTACTGACCAAAGAAATAAGCCAACAAAGTCTAAATATCAAGAAGTTTCTCTTCAAACGAAGCTTTAAAATAACTTGGCAAACAGTGACTTCTTACAACTAAATTTCTAAGACATATCAAGGCCATACATTTTTTTTCTGAAGTTGAAATTCTTTTCAGTTGACTGTTTCTCACCTGTTTCACTTGCATCAGACTGACTCTGATACCATTTCGCTTGATATGGTCGCTATGGCGACCAACAAAGATCAAGCCTCTATCGGTGATACGGACCCGATCTTCTGTTGATCTCATCACACCCCTCTCGTCACCCACTGGTACAGGCCAAGTCTCATCATTCAACAAGCAAACCCTGGTGTTGCTTCCTTAGGGATGTGCAATAATAAGGCATAGAAGTAGGCACAAGAAGATCCATAAACAATAAGCACAGTAGCAGCAGAGGTCTGTTATATCTTTAGTGGTGAGAGAATTGATGAATTCTTCACGGGGCCAATTTTATCATGATAAATTGATTAGAATGTGATTGCTCTTCCAAGAACTATGTAAAATAATAAATGTCTCTGTTTCAGGTTTATGCTTCAAGGATAGTTCTGCCTATTCCTCACATTTAGGTCTAAGTTAAATGTGATTTTAAAGGACCATTAGGCTTGGCACTAGTTTGTGTCTCACTGAAATGTCAACGAAAAACTAACACAAGCCATCCACAATACACAAATGGCAATGTTACAGTGAATAGACTCGCTCACCAATGAAAAGCTGGCCTTCTCCATCTGTGATTGTTTGCCCGTCCTCATTTCTCACCTCCAGTGTGGTTTCCAAAAGGGGCTCGCCTAAAGGAATGCTGACCAAGAAGAAATTTATCAGCAAGATTTTTTAATCTTGCTGATGAATTACTGATAAAAGGATAAGAAGGGCTAAACAGGCAAGAGTGGGCAACTATACTATTATAACTCTCAGACAGCCAATGAAACAACAGACTGGTGACCTGACCTCACTGAATGAGCTTCTGAGACTTGCCATATCTTTTTTTCACATCTATGTTCTGACTTGCCCAACTCACAAGGAACAGCTGACTTAATATACAGAGAACTGAAACTTCTAAAAATTAGATCAAACTGGCTTACAGGTAGACAAGTTCACTCATTATGACTAAACTGTATGTTAATGCTTATTACCATACATTAAAGCTAGAGCCAGAGGGATCCTAAAGGAGCTCGTCTTTCTCTAACTTGTTCACTGTGTATACTCGTACTTGTTTATCAAAGGTGAACCCTTTTGAAAAGCTATGGTTTCATATTAAAAAACTGTCAAAACCAAAGTTCACTGACATACACGCACAGAGGTAAAATTCTGACATAAACAAAAACTGTATGCCACATTGATACCTTCTGTGATAATCTTCCATGTCACACTGTGTGTCAATGTGATAACATGATGCCCAACTTGACACTTCAGTTATACCGTAGAGGTTGTAGAACTTTGTGATATTATCTGCTGCCCTCATGTGGTTGATCTGAGCAACTGTAGGGCAGATCTCCCCACCGAATGCCAGGACACGTATGCTTGATGTTGAAGCGAGGAGATTTTGACGAACTTGGTCCGTCCCAAATCGGCCGACGAGGGTTGGTGTAGCCTGGTCAGATGAAAGTATGGGGTCATTTTTGGCAAGCCATAAAAAGTTGAAATCAATTTTTGAGTTGACTTGGTGTAATCAAATTACTACGGCAGAATTGTAATGACTGAATCAGTTGACTTTATTAAGTCTACTGTTTCCCATCTTATTGTATCTCATGGTTGTTCACTTCTGCAGACTTCAAACAGCTCTTCCCATCCTGCAGTATGATGCATTCTTTTAATAACACTTTGGCCAGTTATGTTTGAATAAAATCTGGTACACTGAGTTATCTGATTCCCTCGACCAAAGACACTGTTGCTATACCTCCTGATTAAGGGCAAGCTTTGGCATAGCGACCACCATCTCTAGAATGGACTGGTTCCTTTGTGCCCTTCTTATCCATTGAAAACAGTGTATTGGTGCAAGGCATCTCTTACGTAACTTGGTGAAAGCTTTCCCCGCATCACGAAGTATAGCAACAGTGTCTTTAGTATGGCAAATTCAAATTGTTATGATCATGTTAAAGACCTCAGACTTTAAAGGCTATTGTACTGAGTACACTCAAGCATGAATTAGGTATAAGATGTCCTGGCAAGGAATGACCAGTGTTATTCTTTCTTGTGTCTCTGCTCACTGCACCAGCCTGGTTTATTTTGGCTTGCCATGTGGTCTCTACTAGGACGTGTCTCAGGTACGTATAGAGAGCAGTTGGAGGAGTTTATGCACAGTACCAGTGCCGGGAATGACCAACACTCGGTGGATGCCTGAACAGGGTATAATAATTTCTTAAAATATATTTTATATATTAAATATATAAATAGATTGTGTTGAATTTAATGGAGTTCAATTGTTATTGTTAATTCATTGAACATTTTAGACTCAATGCCAAATGTAACTGTAAATGGTCACCTGCATTGTTGGGAAATACTGGATTTAAGATGCCACTTGACACCCTGTGCACAAACCTTACAAGACTGGTCTGAAAATGTGTTTTCTCAGTAAACAACTTGGTACTTTCCCTCCTGATGTTTAACTTTTCAGGATATGTTTTGCTTTCTGATTGCTAATAGGTCACTGTAGGGAATAATTATGGCATCCATATATGGTACTTATGGGATTTATTTATTCTCTTACAGGTTACACCCTGCTTCCTAAAAACAAACTGGGGTAATACCTTCTGGGTACATGTAGTTCCTTGTCTTAGTTTCAAGTGCTAACTTTTTGCTGTGATGTTTCATTATGTGTCAGTGTAAAAATAATCCTCGTATTTAGTTTATTGTATTTGATGGAATTTTCTTTATTTACTCCAATGGCTTGAGCCTAATATAAATATGAACAATTTAAATTTAGTTGAAACTTTCAAAAAGTGTTTCACAAGCACTCCTCTTTTTTTGCCGGGATACGTTTTTCCTGGTGGCCAAATCCCAGTTTGTTTTTAAATGTTTCTTCCACTGTTTTTTTCAGACAACACACAGGGGTCATACAGTCTAAAGGCTTGACCTGAATATCTTTGTACAGTTGCAGAGTACATGTAACTCTATCTGACTCAATCATGAATATTCTTTCTACTTTGTACATCAACATCAATCTTGCAGAGTTTCACTGAACATTCTCAATGGCCTCCTTTCCCAAAAAGCTTTGTGCTGGGGTCTGTATGGATGAGCTGACAGAGGCCCTGTACAGTAGTTACAGCAATGCTTACCGCCATTGGTGGGGGCCACTGCAACTGCCATGGTCGTGGTATTAATTCATATCCCAACTGCCAGGACTAAGAAATGCCCTCTCACAGCAGCATGATTTTAAACCATTTTCTTATCATGCTACTGATTTTTTAACAGCACATGGTCTCATGTATCAGATTACAAAAACCACCTTTTCCTTGTGCAAAAAACCTATTTAGTTCAGTTCAATTCCACTGCACAGGTCTTCAACTACTACTATGATTTAATTGATAAGGTTATAACATATCATATGACTACATGTAGTACACTTATTAGCATATTACTATTACAATAGTTCCTTTGTTTCAAAACAAACTGATTCAATTGAGGTCAGTTCGTGGCTTTCATTGACAAGATTATCAAGTGCATGCTCTATGTAACTAGCTGACATACCTGCAACACAGATACTTGATTTCTCAAGAGAACGTCCAGAAGTGTCCTGGGTATCATCTTGATTGAGTCAGGGACTAAGACCAGACATGCCCCTTTGGACAAGGCAAGAAAAATAGTCACGATGCTGGGGTCAAAGGTCAAAGCTGAAGCGACAAAGATAACATCTTCTGGGCTGATGTCAAAACTTTCACTGTAAAAAGAACACAAGAATAAATTTTTCATTGTCGATGTTGCTTTGACATGATAAGTGTGACTACTCATATTAAACTTATTTAAATTTTTGTCTAATACCATTTTACATGTTACATATGTCAACGTAAAAGTTGAAAAAATGTGAAAAAAATGCCTGAAAAATAATACTCCCAAAGTCTCCCCCCAGAAAAATACCTTAAATGGGTAATATTTGGCACAATGCACTGATGTGGAACACGTACAATCTTGGGCCAGCCAGTCGTTCCAGAAGTATGCATGACAAAGGCGATATGGACAGCAGGTGACTGGGCCAGAGTGTGAGGTTTCTTATTGGTTGACAGCTTGACCAATTGGAAGCCGATTCCACTTGGAAGAGACCAGTCATCTGTTGTATGTGCATCATAGGCTTTACCGTAACTAAAAATGAAATCCTACAATCAGAAATAAAAAATAGTAATTGAATCAGTAGAATGCTAAATATGAGGGGCTAGTCAAAAAACAATTAAATCTTACACAAGTCTCAGTTAAAAGTTGACTTCAAGGTAAAAAGAAGGCCAAACTAGAAGTACAGCTTTTTGTAATGAAATTTTTCAAATTTTCACAATAAAGTCTTTTAATTTGAAATGTGTTAATAGTCTCAGTGACACTTACCTTTGCTAAAGACTTTGAGACAAAAATCCATGACAGACCTTGGGATGTCATCAAATATTCATTCATGTCGCGAGGTGCTCTCGGGTCAATTGGGAAAAATGTAGCATCAACCTGAAGAATTCTGGCATACGACAAAAGAAAGCCAGATTGTATACCCATATTCAGCTTGAATTAAAACAATGAATTGACACCTTCAATTTCAAATTACGAATTTCAAAAGTCTGTTGCTATGTTCAAAATGATTTATCCCTATATGACAACTCTGAGGATTTGCCATCATTCTTCAAAAGATCATCACAACTTTATTTCTCGTTGATTCTGGACACAGAAATTGTTCAAAATCAACCTTTAAATGAAATTGTTCCTTGGATGAAAATACAGAACTAACAACAAAAAAGTCAGCCTCTGTGTTGATGTGTAAGGAAAACACAGTAAGGCATATCATCAGTTTCTTTGAATTTCATGAAACACTTGATGGAATGAACTCATCTGCCAACTCATATTTAAAATTAGCTTGACCTATCCATAGCAGCAAGTTTCTCCTGATGTAATGTGATCCAGTCCTCAGATGTAAGCATGTATGAATGTTGTTGTTTGGGGGCAACCCACTTTTGATCTATTGGAATGACATCACAGCCAAAATGGACTTTTTTAACCACAAGATTGGATTGAACTCCAAACTTTACATAAACACATTAACTGAATTGCCCCTTGTTGCCGAGACTGGACTTGCAGCCTACGGCTACATCCAAATTAATGTACCGCTACGTGTATGTCAATTGTTGGCATACACGAACAGGTGTCCATGCATTTGAAACCAAAGATGAGTTCAATCTAATTCTACTCTCACATGGTGTGAATCCACAAGCAGTTTTATTTAAATCAACCATTGGTTCAAAACAAACATATCTAGACTTTCTGTCCTCTATTTATAAAATGAGCGGCAGAAAAGGCTCTTGTTGATCTTTTCCATGCGGAACATTAGAAAATGCAACCAAAAAGGATGGTGTGCATTATCAGTGCCAGGTCCCTTTTATGGTGTTGCAACAAAAATTTAGCCCTAGCCTAGTCAGTCCAGAGCCACCTTGTACATGTATGTGGTGTTTGAGAACCTGGATAGTGCTGCTGGTTCACATGGCTGCACGAGGTGGCTGCATGAGTGTGTACCACAGGACTGTCAATTTCACTTCAAGACACGCTTTCTTTTGTTCCTGCTCGGAGCGGATACCATGGAACTTCACAATTTGTGTCTAAGGGCGGCATGCCAGCAATGAGATTCAAGGTGGAGACACAAAATGAAAGTCGGGGAACTCGATTCCGAAACGGCGTAACAACTTTGAGGAGTTGCCATCCTTCAAAAGATCATCACACCTGTATAAAAGTTGCTTTTATTTTTGAAGTCATGCTCTACACATCAACTGTAACTATGGAGACTATATCACACGAGAGAATAAACACCACTGTGAATTCTACAGAGGATGCCATTTCAGCAGAAAGTGAGCAATCAGCATTTGCAATTTTTCTCTGCATCTCCATGACACTTACAATTCTCCTGAGCTATCTACTGAATCCACTGATGCTTTTCACCTTACGTCGAGTCACCAGTATCCAGCCTACAACCAAAATATGCATGGTTTCTCTCACCATGGCTGATCTTATATTTGCAACTGTCAGAACCTTTGATTTACTGGAACTGTTTGCTGTGAGATGGTTGCTAGGGGACTTTCCCTGCCTAGTGCATGGTGTGACAAGCAATGTGTCAGGCTTCATGTCTATTTTCTCCATTTTACTTCTGACGCTAGACCGATATGTCACCATTCTATATCCTTTGAGGTATTCTACAGTTGTGACAGAATTAAGAACCAAGATTTTGGCATGTGCGATGTGGGTCATCAGCACAGCATTTGTTGTTTGTTTGTTTGCTGTTAATCCTAAACACACAATATGTGATGGCCCACATCAGCTTTGTAGTTGGGAGCCTTTGGCTTGGATTAAATATTTCATTACTGGCATAATATCACTTACGCTTGCTACCATATTCGTCCTTTATCTCCACATATTCTTGATAGCTCATAAACAAGCTCGACGCATAGCTGTTGACCAAGCAGGCAATGGCCAAGGTGGGCAGAGGATTAACACTAGGTGCATCACCACCATCATCATCATAACAGGGACCCTAGTCATTACTTGGACGCCCACCGCAGTTCGGATTATGATACAGTCAACAAAACAAAAAGCTTCGGAGCAAGAAATATACACAGCTTTCTTATTTACCAATATGACACTTATTCTGCAGATATCTAACAGCTGGATCAACGTTGTTATTTATTACCTGAGGAACAAGGAATTCCGCCAAGCATTACAGGGTTTACTAGCAGAGTGGCGACAAAGACTGTCCTAGAGATCTTAACCACATAAGCATTCACTGAACAGCTACAACCGTGGAAGGAAAAGTAATGTATACTGGTTCATGTACAGTATCTTCAATGCTGTTCTTTGAATTTCATGTAACACTTCATGAATAGTTTTGTCTGTGGTCTACCAACTCATTTCTAAAATCAGCTTGACCTAACCTAAGCAGCATGAGGCTCTGTCAGGAAACTTAACTGATGTGGTCTGATCCCGGCTATCAGATGTACCTGTTGTAAGCATTCATCAATGCAGTCAAAGCACTGGTCTTGTTTGACCTGGATTGAAATGATGAAGTCCATCAACGATGTACATGTTTGGGAAACAGAATGAAAGTGGAAAGTTTTCTTCATGTGAATTTATTTTCAGCATTAGCCTACATTTATGTCCATGCGTTAGAAACCAAAGTTAAGACCTAAATCTCGTTCCAGAGTTACAAGTACATGATTTGGTCACAAGCAAGCGGGCTTACTCCAAGGAAGGCACAACTACCTGTTCAAGTTTC
The DNA here is from genome assembly GCF_001949145.1 of Acanthaster planci. The sequence continues at coordinate 2,860,139 of NW_019091363.1, forward strand.
TACAGAGTAATCGGCCGATAAGAATTAGAAGCCATTACCGAGGACGACGCACCATGCTCATAAACAGGTGTACACACACACTGTACACGTACGGTACGTACATATGGATGTGCCCCATACGTAAAAGTGATTTATAGGGTGCTGTGATTTGCCAAAATGCACACACATCTTAACTTGCCGCCGCAGCAATCCTCATATTAGTCTCCAAGACAGAATTTAACTCAACTGTTGCATTCAAAGTCAATCTTTCCTAATAATTTTTATCTTTAGACAGTGGGTAACGTGAACAGTGGATAAGGCCCTTTCTCATCCTTTTTCTTTGGTCTAGCAGAGAGAAAAAGGAACACTTGCGTTAAAATTGGTAAAAATACAGTTATGCCTGACGCTAGCAATCCACCTGTCTACATCTCAAAATATATTACAATATGTAGCTTTGAGATGTACATGGAACTCCACAGCAAGAACAAAGGTTTATGAATCTAAAATACCGCTGCCATGGACACAGCCTGGAGGATACAATGTCTTTCTTGGAATCTCTACATTTTTCATGATGCACATCACATCTATGCCATCAAACACAAAAGAATATTCTCAATAAATGATGAAGAGTAATAAAAAAATGAGTATTTATAAAGTTCACATATCCTGGACCCTAGAACTACATGTACATGTAGAAATTATAAATGTATAAGAACTTTAAGTAGCATGTTGAGGTACAGTAATGGCATATGTATATATCACTTTGAAGTTTATGGTGTGTACCTTCCTCAAACATACATCATTTTTAACAACATTCAAGACTATGGCTTTTATTTGCCACTGAAAACTTAGTTTTAAATACCGAGAAACTGGGTTAAAATTTCCTCACGGAAAGTTTTTCTTTATTTTAAGCCTCATTAGAAATTATTTTCTCCACTTTTGTAACAGTTTGAAGAGTGCCCTGGTAAGTAAACAATGACAGAAATGAATTTTCGTTTTCTTTTTGAAATTTTATTTAATGTATCCTTTTAGAAAACTCACTTTTCGTATGTACGTCCGACACCAATTTGACAATTTGTCATCTCCACAATACATGTTCATCCTTTGAGAAAAGAATGCCAAATTTACAATACAAAGTACAAAAAGTTCCCTCTTCCTAAACATCAGCACAACTCCCTAATTTTTTTTCGAAAGTCTTAAAAACTCTGGCGTAAGATGTGCACGTCCGGCACCCTAAGCGTCCGATACTGCCAAAAACAAGCACTGCTGCCAATACTTTGCTGGCAGTGCAATCCCTGTACAACCAATAGAAACCACTAATCACCTCATTTGCATACACGTAAATGAGAACCCACCCTTTTTTAACAGTTACCAAACAGGCTTCCTTTCTGTTTTACTGATTTGGATACATCTGACAACAGGGAAAAGCATTTCCAAATACAGTAGATCAGTTCAGTGATAAATTGTAATTTAATTGCGCATCATGCACATAAATGGTAAGCAGAGGAAAAAACATGAGTGGCCATTTGAAATGAACAGGGTCACAAATTTCAACATCATTTTCTCCCTGCTTCTGCACTTTTTTTACTTTTGTCTTTGGAAACCCTTCTGAAATCATCATGGTTACAACTTTCTTGTGTGAGAGGAATTTTTGGAAAATAAATTAAAAATGGAAACATTTTGTTTGTTCAAAGTGCATGAGATCAAAAGAAATCAGTATGGTTCCATTCTTTGTGAGGTGCCCAAATTGTTTGATATATTAGGCTATATCCAAAGTAAACTTCCAGAGCCATTCCAGTTGTCAGCATACATGAACATGTGCCCGTGCATTTGAAACTAAAGATAATTTCAATGTCATTCTACAGTCTCATGATGTGCACACAGGCAGCTTCATTTATCTTAACCATCGAGTTCAAACCAAACATTTCCTGAATTTTTGTTCTTAAGTATTATAACATGAGCAGCAGAGGATACTCTTTTTACATGAAAAGTAGAAAAGACTCTTCTTAATTCTTTTCTCTGTTCTGACCAGAAAACAACATTCTGCAAAAATACACAAAATGCCTGATATTTAGCAATTTATCTTTCTAAAAACACAATATTAATGCAAGCTTAGAAATGATGTATGACGCACACACATCTCACCAAGCCATCCAATGTAAGAGAACATTCGCGTGAATAATTAAACTACCAGTAACACAAACGACTAAAGAAGTGCACAGGACCAAGAAACTGGATCATCTATAGCCACTAGACACCACATGTAGATCCAGGTGCTGATCAGTGTGGTTTCCATAGCGCAGTTCAGGTACAGGATTATAGTGCTCAGTGTACCAAGCCTTTCTGATATTAAAGTAAATCCACATACTTACCAAGCCCGGTGAAATTAATTCTTAGTCCTCCACTGTACCATGGAACTTTACAATTTGTGCCTTGAGGCAGCACACCAGCAATGAGACTCAATGTACAGACAAACAAGTGGCATTCTCCCTCGGACAGTCAGGCAAACCACAACCTGTCATTCCGCACATTGAAAGTTGGGGAACTCAACTCTGAATATGCCTGACAACTGGACAACTTTGATTATCACAAAGATTATCACGCCATGTTGCTTTATTTTTGAAGCCCTGCTCTACACATTGACTGTAATCATGGAGACTACATTATATGAGAGAATAAACATCACCATGAATTCTCCAGAGGAGGACACTCCAGCTGAAAATCTAGAACAATCACCATTCGTAATTTTTCTCTGCGTCTTCATGATGCTTACCATTCTTCTGAGCTTTGTACTGAATCCACTGATGTTACTCACCTTACATCGAGTCACCAGCATTCAGCCAACAACCAAAATATGCATGGTTTCTCTTACCATGGCTGATCTTTCATCTTCAATTGTAAAGACCTTTGATTTACAGCAACTGTTTGCTAAAAGATGGCTGCTTGGAGAAATTCCTTGCCTAGTTCATGGTGTGACAAGCTATGTGTTAGACTTCATGTCTATATGCTCCATTTTACTTCTGACTCTAAATCGATATGTCACCATTCTATATCCTTTGAGGTATTCTACAGTTGTGACAGAATTAAGAGCTAAGATTTTGGCATGTGCAGTGTGGGTCATCAGTACAGCATGTGTTGTTTGTTTGTTTGGTGTTGTTAATCCTAACAGCACATTGCATGATGGACCATATCAGTTTTGCTGGTGGGGCCGACTGCCCTGGCTTGAATACCTCACTGCTGGCGTACTATTAATTATGATTGCTACCATATTCGTCCTTTATCTCCACATATCCTTGATAGCTCACAAACAAGCTCGACACATCACTGCTGACCAAGCAAGTAATGGCCAAGGTGGGCAGAGGATTAACACTAGATCCCTCACCACTATCATCATCATAACAGGCGTTCTTGTCATCACGTGGATGCCCACTGCAATTTTGTTTATAATACAGCCGAAACAAAATGCTTCAGAGCAAGCAAAATATACTGATTTCTTATTTATCAATTTGTCAATGATTCTGCATTTATCTAACAGCTGGCTCAATGTTGCCATTTACTACCTACGGAACAAGGATCTCCGTCAAGCATTACATGGTTTACTAGCAGAGTGGCGACAAAAACTGTTCCGAGAATCCTAGCAACATAAACATTCACTGAGCAACTACAACCGTGGAAGGAAAGTAAGGCATATACTGGTGCATGTACATGTACATGTATCTTCAATGCTTTTCTTTGAATTTCACGTACACTTCATTAAAAGTTTTGTCTGCGGTCTGCCAACTCATTTTTAAAATCAGCTTGACCTAACCTAAGCAGCATGAGGCTCTGTGAGGAAACTTAACTGATGTGGTCTGATCCCGGCCACATCAGATGTAGGCATTCATCAATGCAGTGAATGTGCTGGTCTTGTTTGACCCGGATCGGAATGATAAAGTCCATCAACAAATAGACTGTACCAACTCTTGTAAAAGCTAGACTTGAACTTTAAGATATGTCAAAATGGTCTTTCACAGTGACTGTTGTATGTCTATAGCCAATACATGTACATGTATCAGCTATTAGCTTATGATATTGTAATTGTCTTTCTTTTTAATCTTTCTAATGGTATTTAGTGTAAAGCGCTTTGTGATGTTGTTGACATGGAAAGCATTTTCAAATAATTCATATTATTATTGTTTATTATTATTATGTATATGTATGCATACATGTATGTAACCGGCCAAGACTTAAAACTATGTACATACACCAGTCACAGGATTTGGATGCAGCTTCATTCAATCAGATGCCGGTGTTGTGATGTACATGTTTTGCAAACATAGTTAAAGTGGAAAGTTTTCTTTGTGTGAACGTATTGTCAGCATAGTCATACATGTATGTCCATGCTTTTAAACCAAAGAAGACCTAAATCTAATTCTAGAGTCACACGGTTTGGTCACAAGCAGCCTTACTCTGAGGAGGGCACAACTACATGTTCAAGCTTGTATAGAGCAATTTGCCAATAGGGGGCAAGTGTGATTGATGACAACTAGTTAACTAGTGGTTGGTTCATGACGTACAGGTGTATCTACATCTATGTGCAGTGCAGCTGAAGTGTAAACGACCCTAGTCAACTGTTGTCAGGTCACTAGGCCAATTGAGAGAAAATACGGCAGCAGGAGGGGAAAAGTAGCAACAATAATAGAAAAAATGTTTTTCACTTGTGACATACTGTTTTTCAGGCATTTTTTTAACACTGGTCCCTTCTGCACTGTGCTATTAAAATGGTTTATGGCAACCAATGAGGCGACCAACCTCGACAGGCTGGTCACGAATAGTTGACTAGACTAGTCCAACCATCGTCAACAACATGTAGCGTGCATTCGATCAGAATTAGTCAAACTATGGTCCTTGATCGAACCTGCCCAAGAATAACATGTAGAAGCCATTACTAATGAGGATGACGCACCATGCTCATGGACAGGTGGAGCATGCACACTGTACATACATGTACATATGCTGAATGCCTCTTTGACCTCAAGTTAAGGGATGCACGTCAGTGTGATGCCGTGTTGCAATAATGGCTTCTCCTCATATTAGTCTCCAAGACAGAATTTAACTTTCAAGTGTTGGATTTAAATTCAACCTTTCTCTCCTTTCACTTAATTTTCATCTTTAGACAGTTGGTAACATGAACAGTAGATTAGGCCCTCTTTCATCATTTCTATTCTAAGGCTAGCAGAGAGAAAAAATAATGTTTGAGTTAAAATTGGTAAAAGAAGCAGTAAAGCCTGACGCTAGCAAGCCACCTGTCTACATCTCAAAATATATTAAAATATATGTATTCTAAAGGCTGTGAGACGTACAAGGAACTCCACAGTAAGAACAAAGGTTTATGAATTTAAAATACCGCTGCCATGGACACAGTCTGGAGGATACAATGTCTTTCTTGGAATCTCTACATTTTTCATGATGCAGATCACATCCATGCCATTAAACACAAAAGAATATTCTCAATAAATGATGAAGAATAATAATAACAAGAGTCATAATGTAAATAGTAGACTGATAGATGCTGAAAAAAAAGGTATCAGAAATTTGTGCAGCGTGTTCAGTAGGGCTGAGTCAATTCAAATAATTCACTATTCGAATATTCGACCTTCAATTCGATCGAATATCTGAATATTTGGTCATACTGACCGGCAAATTGTTGATGAACATACAAAATCAGGTGCAATAGCGCACACAATTGTACATTATAATCACTTTCATAGCTATGTGTAGTCATGTCTCAGAGTATCTCCAGCCATAATTTAGCAAGATTAAAGAGACTAAAAAAAAACTTTTTGTCCTATTAAAAATTTCTATTCCTTTTAAATTTTGTAATGAATAATTTACTTCTTGAATTGTTGAAAGATTTCTGTCGCTTTTCATTTGAATCTGCTTGAAAAAAGGCTCCACAGTACAATTTTTCTTATCTAAACAAAAGAAAATTCTGCCTTCCTTTTCATGAATTTGGCATTCGAATATTCAAATTCAGAAAATGATATTCCAATATTCAATAATCAATAGACTATTCAGCACAGCCCTAGTGTTCAGACACAGTAAGGGCATGTTATTACTTGGTCTGGAGTACATACGTTGCCTGTTTTCCCCCAAATTACGATAAGTCCATATACATGAACTCACTCAAATAGAATACATGTATAATTAATTCTCCCCTAGATTACAATAAACCAGCCTCAAACTACTGTACATGCACTACCTGCCGTTCTGACTATTTAACTCAACTGTAAGACTGCCTAGCAACCCTGAGGACTGTCCATCCTTCAAAGCATCACCACAAGTTTCTCAATCTTTGAGGTCATGTTTTACACACTACCGGTACTGTTACTACGGAGATTACCGTGCATCACATGGGAGAAAGAACACCACCATGAATTCCACAGAGGGTGATACATGTACCTCAGCTGAGGGTCAACAGTCACTATTCACCTTGTTTACAGTTTTCCTCTGCAATTTCATGACACAATTCTTTTTTTGCTTTGCTCTGGATCCTTTGATGTTATTCACTTTATGTAGAGTACTAACCAGCCTACGACTAAGATCATGCTTTCTCTTACCCTAGACGATGTTGCATTCACAGTTGTACGAACCTTTAACCCCAACTCCCTAGGGTGTGTGCAAAATCATTAAAATTGGAGGGATTCAGGAACGTTAGGGTTAATTCACCAGGAATATTTGTGCTAAAAGATGGTTGCTTGTAGTGTGATCCTTCTGCCATTAGCTCACTTTTGCAAAAAAATTCATGGTTGTGCAACGTTTTATTAAGTAAGTAAAATCTGAGATATCCCAAAGGATGCACAGGGATGATTGCTCACAACGTATGTGTAAACAATCCCTGAAGCCTTATCGTCTTTCCAATTCATCAATGCAGATCCATTCTTAACTTTAAGAAATACATGTATGTGAAGTTTTGGTTACCCTAGAATGCAAGATGGCAGCATCACTGAACTTTCACAATACAGGCCGATCACACTCCCCCACCCACATCCAACAGTGTGTAGCAAGCTCGAGATGCATCCTGCCGCCTCCTGCATCTCACTGTAGGTTGCCACGGTAACCTCCCGGCCATCATCAAATATGACTGCTCTGTTGTTAGCATGCTTTGTGGCTACTGCATCAACCAGTCCATGGAGAGTTTGATGTGATTTGTCTGTCATTGTGCAGTATCCACTCCAATTTCTTCGACAAAAAAAGAGAAGAAATTAAACACCTTCCCTAATCAATAAACTTCAAGATGTGTGTCCTGGTCCAACTTCAAAATTACCATACTTGGCATAAAACTGAATGATGACTTCCAAGTCCTAGACCTGTTGTAGACCTGCTCTGGGTTCAGAAAATTCATGTTTGTATGCACATGAACTGTGAGTGCAACAGTTTAGGATCAACAGTTCCCAATCAATTGATGGAATAAGAATTCCAGTCAAGCAGGTATAACAAACCTTTGTCAGGTTTATACACGCTGTAAAGTTATGATTTTACAAACAGGCCTCCTCCCAAAACTTTGGGGATTTTTTGGAACAGTTGATACCGCTCCCTATCTTGAACTGTCACACCCACCAATTGCCCACTGTAATATTACTTCACAAAGTTTCATTCAGCCACTGACCATATGATGACCCTGACATGCTCAAAAGTTATACATGTACCTTGGGGTGTGCAGGCCCGGCACCCCCAGAATTGTGGGACGGGGATCAATGTCCGCTGCGCTTGACGTCTGCCGCACCCCACAGTTATGAGGGTACAAGCCCGGTATGTTTGCTGTACAAACATGACAATTGACATGTACCGGTTTGGCATTTTAGGAGCCTGAGTACCCTCAGAACTGGGTGTTCATTATCATTAGCACCATGTTCCTGGTATAATAAGGAAAGAAAGTCTCCCTTTTCGAAACAACTACATGAATACCTAAATACGTTGGCAGCGATATCCTCTTCCATATCAGAGAAAAGAGGGAAGGGCTTTGGATTTTGAAGGGTATTATGGGGTAAAACAGCAGCGTAAATGATGCAACCAAGAGCTGTGAACGAAGACGAATCAGCACATGTAGTCTGGTTTCTTGAAATGGAACCATGAAAATGTCTTTTAACGAAATTCAGTACATACACAATGGCTAGGTCAGGTAACAAGATGTGAAACAAAATGGCGTGATGCGGTCGTCTTTTGCCAAACTCGGGAAAAAATTCTGGTTTTCTTGCTTAAATATTGTCAAAATTTATCTAAACTAGAGCTACTAATGAACGGATCCTCAAGGTCTGAATGTCAGTTAGTTTGAGGAAGTGAATTTCGTTTTCCTTATTATACATTGTAGGAATAGGGTGCTAATGGTAATGAATCCCTAGATCTGTGGGGTCCGACATCCGCCCTGCTCCCACATGGGAGAGGGATGGACGTCGGACCCCACACAGTCCTGGGGGTAGGGCCTGATCGAGTGAGATCATAATTAATAAAATGCATTCCTTTTAGTTTTATGCTACTTCTTATAAGTTATGTACCTGTCAAATTCTGCCACTTTGAGCACGCGTACGACGTAGATCTTACACTCAGTCACAAATTTTCAGACTAGGCGGCGCCTACCTACATGTACTGTCATGTCCAGCGTTTTTGTGCAGCGTTTATTGATGTTTATGGACTGATTGTTGCATTGTCACGTCAGTGCAGTGGCCAGTGGTATAGGTACACGCTTTGGCATGGCCGGTACTATAGGCCCTACGCTAAATTTGACGCCTGGGTTCATGACTAGACAGAGAAATGGCGGCGCGCAGTGCAAGAACGAGGAATATCAATCCGACTGAATCGTGCGCAAAATGCGCCAGTTGTGGCGAGTGTCAAAAGATCATGAAACGTTGTACTCGATGTAGACGCGCTATTTACTGGTTTGTACGCTTTTCGTTGCATTGAATTCTTTTTTGCACGTTAAACCCAAACGGTCTTTCTACGTTAGCGATTCGGAAGGCTGCCTTGGTATATCTGTCAGTGTCACGTCAAGTGTACTGTGCAGTGCATGCAGTGGTTGGGGAAGGAAGAGGGCGCTGTTCATACATGTACTTGTAAATTGCAAGATGCAGCTGCTGTGAACTTATTCAAGCCCATTGAAAACAGTGTAAAGTCAACAAATTCAGTTGTGTTCTATTCCTCCAGGCTCAAACAAATATTAAATTATTGGGAAAGAATTCCATATACGAAGTTCACTTTTTAGGCGACATTTATTTTTGGGGGATAGAGATGTGAAAGGGGGTTCAGTAACTTAGGGGGACAGGTTTAAAAAGAAGAGGCCCCACGCAATAAAACGGAAAAAAAGTGAGTCCTTTTGCTGTTTTTTTTCCCCTACTATATCCTCTACCGTTTCCCTTTTTCCTTCACTATCCCGTCCTTTTATTTCTCCACAGTTTTCCTGTCATTAGTACAAGGATTATTACAGTTAGTATACACATTTAATACATTTAATCCAAATTGTGTCGTAAAAGGAATCAAACCTGCAATGAATTAATAAATTGTTTCTGTCTAATGATAACAGAAAACGTTTCTGGACTTATGTAAGAAGTAGGAGGCAATCACCCACTCCTTTGTCTTTCAAACAAGGTGACAACATACTCACTGATTATGATGATATAGCCACTGCATTCAATAGTTTTTTCTGAACCTAGCAATGTACCTGATAACCCGCCATCTTGTGATTTTCTGATTGATGATCTTTCCACCATTCATTTTTCTACAGGTAGTATCCGTCGTATTATCTTATCCCTTCCACAGGGGAAGGCACCTGGGCCTGATGGGATTGGTGTGAGATTCTTGTCTAATACTGTAGACCCGA
>NW_019091363.1:2872879-2909978 GCF_001949145.1 Acanthaster planci
CCTCTGTTACATAATGGTTCTTTCCGGGTATGATTCGGTTCATGCGCACACGTCGTGTGCATTCGCCATGTTCTTCAGAAGCAAAGATGGCCGCCTGTCGATGTAAACCTGGTCCATGTGTAGCTCCAAAAGTGTGCCCAAAACTCCACATTTCTGTCCTATGATGTTCAGCTCTTCAATGCCTATTGGAATCGTCTTCATTTGGCGATCAAAGTAAGGATACTTTTGTAGTAATTACGCGATATTACAGTGAACTTCGTATATGGAATTCTTCCCAAGGATTGATTATACTGTATATCATAACCAAAACTGATGAAATCCATTTTCAGATGGCTTCCCTCTACTTTCTTGGGCACCGAGGACCGTTTTTCTCTCCACAGTCTCATCAACTCGACCCTTGGATGGAAACCCCCAAACCCAGGGAGTAGATCCCGGCCCTTATTTCAACAATCCGTCCATTTTTTTTTTCAGCCATAAACAATCTCTTTTCTCAACAGAAACTGGGGGAGGGGGGGACACTTATGTGCTAATGAGCTGAGCAGAAATTTTCACTTGAATTCATTCATTGCACCCAGTCATTTAGTGAGAGCATGGGGGAAAGGATGGTGAGAATTACATGGACCATGGAAGACACACTTAAAATCCAGCTCTGGGACCATTTTTTTGTGATCAGAGTCATTTGAAGAAAAAATGTAACCACTCACAGGGGAATTCTTACTTTCATTGATAGGCCTGTTTTTAGTTGCCACACACCTGTACGTGTAAAAAGGCCTAGTCATAGTAGTAATGCCATGAATGCTCTCTCCTTGAAGCTGACTGGTGTTTTGCATTTTCCAGTTTTCATGTTCTCTTCCATGTGTACAGCTTTTGCCTGTGAATTCAGTTTGGATGTTAAGAAGTGAAATTCATAAATTATGTTGAAATATTCGTCAAATGAAAGTTCCCTACCCAGCAACCATTTTCAATCTGATGTAAACCCGAAAATTAATTTTAACTGTTCTTAGGTGATAATACAAACAAAGGTAAGGCTGTGTTCTGGTACCTCCGGCCTGTTTGATGAAAGCATGGCTCTACATTAAACCGCAGTTGCGAAGACCAGGTTGGCTTTTTGTTGATTTGTGGCAATGTTCATTAAACATTTGGTTGTTTAATCTGTGCCTCATGTTTGCAGTTCGAGGGATTGTCAAATTCTGGACTGGCCAAAACACAAGACGGTTTGTTCCAGAAAGGTATCTTCCTGCAGCAAAACACTGGACACGGAAGGTGAAACTGACTCTGCAAACACTTTTCTCGTAGAAAAGCTGCAAGATGCCGTCAGTATTCGAGACGGTGAACAGACATCAAATCACCCCCAATCACAGACTGAGGTTAATATCTCTGAAGACTCACAAGAAACATCTACAGCTCACCCAGAACCAATTTGCAGTATCGTCGTCAAATGCCAAAGAGACAGGCATCAGATTCATGTTAACTCAGGGTGGGAAGCCTCTACAATGTTGTCCCAAATCAGCGAGAAGGTCCGAATTCCCACAGAGAAGCTGAAACTAGTACACAAAGGGAAGCTTGTCAGCGAGCAGAATGTGAAAGATTGTGTGAAAGACAAGGCCGTGTTTCAAGCCATTGGTGAGGTGTCTGAGAGTGAGGAAGGCTTGGATCCAGCTGTCATTAACTTGGTGATGTCCAAAATCAAAGTAGACAGAAATGAGGCCATCCGAGCCCTCAGGCTCAAGGGAGACGTCACAGATGCAATACTTTACCTTGGGAACAAATAAGATAAACTGCAGGTAATGAGAAGAAACAAGAGATGCAAGTACTGTACTGGTACACCTCATTCTATGTACAATGTACATGAAGTGTGAAAGAGATGTAGAGGATGCGGTTACTATGGACAGTGTCCATGCTCGCAGCATCCCTCCGTCGCTAAGGGGATGTCATCCTGTTGAGATATGTTGCAATTGTGTCATTTCGCTCTGTGCTTCCAGTAAACATTTTTGATTTTGCAGTGCCTTTTGATTAACTGCTTGATTCATTTATCTAAGGTATACAATTCAGGCACTGTGACTGGATTATTGGATTATTAATTGTAATGTCCCTTATCCTACTAAATGCAACAAAATGCATGAGCGTACAAAAGTTGCCCGATGTTACTGGATTTAGCAGTCATCACAAGTGGACAAATACATGTACCTGGTGCGCTGTGGGCCGGTTTGTTTCACACGGGTCTTGATCTCGATCAGCCATCCTAACACTGGTTCCCACCATCCATAAGCCGAGTTTTGGTGTCTGTAAACCAACGACGGATCACCGATCGTGATCCAGATCCATGTGATCTCAATCAACGATTCTTACACTGGTTCCCACCATCCATTAGACGAGTTTTGGTGTCTGCATACCATCAAAGGATCGCTGATCATGAACCAGATCCATGTGATCTAGATCAGTGATCCTTACACTGGTTCCCACCATCCATTAGGCGAGTTTTGGCGCCTGTAAACCAACGACGGATCACTGATCATGATCCAGATCCGTGTGAGACACACATAGCCTTGTAGAGTAAGGTAGCATAACACATTGGCTGATGCTTCGCCTGATACGTGTACACATAACGTGTACACGTATAGTGTAATAAACTCACTCAATCTGATTGCATTTCATAGGATCTTTGGCATTTGGATTGTGTCACATGTAGCAGGTTTCCGAGGGACAACCTCAATTAGTAGGGATTCATAATTACTGTGCTGAACTAATGTTCCAGAGAAAAAAAACCCCCAAAACAAACATTGAAGACAGTTTATTCAGGACAGTTGATGAAATGACATTCTCACTCCCACATATGAGTAAAATTATTATGAATTACAAAAAGTTTAGCTAAAACTGGAATTGTAGATTTCATATATGTATCAGTTTTACACATTGGTACAACTAGTGCAGTCGTTGAACTGTCTCTGAGTATTCTAGTAGTTGTGTTGTTCAATTTAAGGGGTGGAAGTATATTTCTAAATCTGGGGGATTCCAAAAGTTTTGCACCAAAGTTATACAATAAGGTATCCCTTCTAGTTTCAAGACAAGAAATACCGGTACCTAACACATCCAGGGCAAGGGAGTAGCTGTGATACTGACGAGGGCCCAATATAATACGACATGCACGTTTTTGTACATTTTCAATTTGATTATGACATCCATTACTTAGGTACTTGTACCTCTACAAACCCAGCCCTGTACTTAATATTCGTGATGTGAAATGCATACTTCTGAGCATTTGAATAAGGCCCATTGTACTGGTGATATCTAACGACTTGTCCAGTGCTGGTCACGTTCCCATGCTTATTGACACGAGTGAACTAGATTCAACACCTGAATAATGCAATCTTTAAGTAAACATGAGCTGGGTAGTCTAGTCTTCAGATTACAGAGGTCTGCTTTTTTCTCAGTTCATGCTCGGACGTAGTTCTTGCAATCTGTAAAAGTTAAAAGCCATAGAGATACCCAGCAGGATATACACTGTAGGAATACTACAAGCATGGATGAGGTTTGTACAACGCTTTTGTCAGCATTTGAAAATTGTGCATCCAAATCTGCTTAAAATGGAAAAGATCGAGCTTGAAGTTACTGAATGTTTGTGCTTGAACGTGTGATGTGCATGCTAAGGTGTCCAAACAGCCTATGGCGTGTAAGAGATAGACAGCCCTTTGTCTAAAACCCCATAAATTAGGAAAACATTTTTCTCAAAGCATGAAGAAGTAAAGATACTGTATTGGCAATGTTAATCTTGTGGATTTTTTTCCACACCTTTGCACATTTTCCATTTATTCCAACATGAAATGTTGCCTGCCCCTGCATGTTTGCCCCTTAATGTGCAAGTATACTCCTGTGGGTCACAGGAGCATAGGGGTAAGATATGTCTGTATTTATTGTGATTTCCGGATTTTTTTCATCCGGATTTTCCCGATTTCAAGTCTTTCAAACAATCTGTTGGGTGAGATATGTCAAGATTTCAGGATTTTTTATATCATGATTTTCCCAATTTCGGGATCTTCAAGCAATCTGTGTTTAAAATCAGTAATATCCCAAGTTCACCACTGGTCGTTTTACATATAAAAGGATATAAAACACAAGAATTGGGTAATAAGTAAAGGGGTACCTTTAGGCAAACACAAATATATGAAGTAGACCGTAAACTTCTTTAGGACCCACAAAACTGTTGGTGATTATTTCGTAGATTTTTAAATTTCCTCCAATCTCACTCCTGCTGTGGAGGTTTGTGCACAGTACAGGATGATGAAGATGAGGTTGAATTGTGGCTCACAACATTTTATGAACTCACATGACGTTTTACTAGGCGGTGGGATTATTTTGCAATCGCTTTTCTCAGTTGTGTAACCCCTTTGCGGTAGTACTTGTGATGTTACCTCAACTTGCCTGGGTTGTTATTCAGGGTTTTTTAAGCCTAAACCAGAATATTTAGCCTAAGCTATCCTTCGTCTTGGCTAGGGCTGTGTTCAGCTGCACAAGTTAAATCTAGGCTAAAGCTTATGCTGTACTTTCAACAATTTGAGAACTCCATCGGCAAGTTCTCAAAAAAGATCTCTGTTTACTCCACCCGTGTTACAACTGATAATACATGTATAGTAACTGATGAATAACCTGCCAGTATCACCAACCGGCCGATGAATTCTAAAGTGGAAATTCCAGCTGATCATTTATCACCTGTTGATAGATTGTGTAATTGAAAAGATCTGACCAACAAATGTACTGTCACCTTGTAGCAGATATTGTGTCAACCACTTACATGTATATCAAGAATCAACAATGGATCAGCATTGGGAAAAGGTGTGACTGTTGCAGGTTAATTGAAGTTGATTAAGTGCCTTTGTAGATCACATTCAAATAAACAATGTTGCGGCTAAATATGGAACAAGAATGGCTAGAAATTAAAGTTTTTAATTTTGAGAGAAGTTGCTCCAGAACACAACACCTTATTTACGTACTTTTGATTAAATTATTTCAACCATTTTGGTTCATGCATTATTGATCGGCATGTGTATAGCAAAACTTGGGGGCAGAAATGATCATTGACTTGAGCTGTCATCACAAAAGATAGAATGTAAAAGTGTATCCGTTATTGGTTTAGATTTATGTGGCAGTCTTCCTTAACCCTAACCCTCCTCAATCCTTCACCTGTTGGAGGACTGAGGAGTGTTAGGGTTAAATAATAAACTAAGTCAGGTGCAATTATCCTTCAAATCTTAGGTTTGTATTGATAACCGTTACAGTTTTGAGGTTATAATGAATGTCCCATTTAAGTGAACCTTAAAAAAATTTCTGGTAGTGCAAAGTGGGCTCTTTATTTTCTTATTTGGTAATTAATTATCCACCCACTGACTTTCAGTATCTGCCCACGCTTTTGGGGCGTGGCAACTTGAAATTTTTTTTTTGCCTGACTTCATAATGTTCAAGAAATAATAATTAATTCTCCCCAATCAGAAGCTTCTCAAAAAACTTAATTTCAATTTTAAATTTCATGTAGGAGTGTACTGCTACTAATTCTGTCATAGAGCAAGATATGGACATACGTGTAGCATTTATATACTTGCCCGTGTAAACGTTTTTGACCTGTTGTGTACCATTAACACAAATTTGAAAGGTACCTTTTCACCTGTTTAAAGGCATTCAAATGCATTCAAGCAAATTTATTGGTTAAATGACATTCCTCAAAGTTTGTTTAGAAAAGAAATGGATATTTAAAAAAAAATGGATAGTGCGGCTTTAAGCTTGATGGAACCCATAAATGTTCTCGTCCAAATTTCAAGAGCCAGACCCACCACTGAGGAACAATTAGTGCCTGGTACCCAGTGCCTCCTATCGGGGTCTTTGAGACACTCGAGCTACATGTAACATGAATGTGTGCATGCTCAAATGCTTCAAGCAGTTCTTTGTCCGGCAAACAAAATTGTCAACCTTTTCTCTATACCAATAAATTATCAGTCATTTTTTGTTGTCGGTTGATAAATTAACTGGTAACAGGTAATTCGCTATCGGTTACATTGTCCTTCAAGATGATATATTGTTGATTATTGGTTTTTTAAAAATCTAAACCAACACTAACATGATTTGTTTGTGATACTTCTTCCACTGTTTACTACATTATAGCCCAACAGTTATTTTTGTGATAAAGGTTTATTTTATCCTGTGAGAATGGTTATTTGTAATGAGCACTCCTTGGAAGGTTAGAAAATACAGATTTTCCTTTCTGTATTTTATGCATACCGTGTGTAAATAATGAAATGTGAAACTTCTATTTACGCCACTGGTACATATTACTAAACATTGTTGCCAAGGATGATCTGGTTACCAGTGATGTGCAAATCAGATTTTTAAATGCACTCCAGTCAGTGTTATGTGCACGCAAGGAAGATTTGTCTAAAAGTTTTTTTATACATGTAACTGATCATCATTTCACCAATCTGACAACAGTGTCATGGATTAGCGCCGTTTTGTCTCTTTCTACTGCAAACTTTTCTGTACGGCATTTTCCATCAGGCATTTTCAAGAGCATCCTGACATGATGCCAAAGTTCAATTTTTCCTCATATTCTGCACCAGTCCAGGGCATTTCATGGCCTCTTAACTTGCGCGATTGCCGTGAAAAAAGCTGTGTAGCATTGGATTTCTGCCAAGTGAGTCCATGGTCACATTTAGTCTCTTACATGTATGTGCTAATGTGCACAAAGCTAATGCACCTGAAATTAGGAATAAGGGAAAATGATTTCATCACATGTATGTGTTATTTACAGTGGGATTTGCACATCATAAAACCTGCCAATTTTTGTGGTCCAACTTGACTATTGAACATGAAATACAAAATGGCCTTATCATATCTTGTTTGTTGGCAAACAGTTCCTTGTGGCCTTAAGGGGTGTGTGTGCATGGTGAGAGAGTACCCTCTTCAAATAGCAGGTGTTATAACTGCTTTTCAAAGTTTATCTTGTGCTTGTCCATTTTGTCCCTTTGGCCTTGTGCTACAAATAACACATGCAAACAATAATATTGTACATTTTCTCAGGTCAATTTTTTCTAGGCCCACCTTGATAGAAGCTGGTTTTCAACAGGTACTGGTACCTTTGATCCCAACATAAATGTGCTACCACTTACACACATTTGGAAAACTTTACTTCTCAACCATGAATTGGTTTTTACCTAAATGCTGAAGTTCTCTTTGAGATGAAAATTAGGGCTCCATCTTCTGCTTTTGTGACATTTGTTATGGATATATGGCCTCAGAAAAAATGAAACGCGGCACACTTTACATCCAATTATAGAAGATATTCAATCACATTATTTTTGACAGTCAGCATTCACTTTACACAGATATGCACAAAAAAGCAATAGAACGCAATAAAAAAACACAGGTTCATAAATCCACATGTCTCCTCAGTCATGGTGCGCTTCCTGAAATACCTTTGCTCGTCATGTTATGTCATGTGAAAAACCTGTATAGACACACATAAATCCACTTGTGCAGTCCTGTTTTGTGTTGTATGGGCAACTGCCTTAGCAGAAAACAGCAAATCCCTACATGTATACAATTGTTTCTTACAAATCTGCAGTGATTCCTAGAAATTCCTCCTTCGTGATAGCCAGAATCATTTAATAAGAATTTTATCCATCAGAAATTTGGTTCTCCAAAGTAATGCTCTACAAAACATGGCTTTGTCTTTTTAACCTACACAAAATTTTGATGTTACTTTAATTTGGCATATGAAAAAGCTGATAATTGATTGAATCTTTGCTCCTGAACTTCCTTATTTTTCTAAGCACAGTGTTCTGACAGGGCTGTTCTTAGAAACTTGCATCTAATTTACCATTCCTGATCAAGTGGTGAGTCATTTATGGGAATTTCCTTTTGATTGACATTAACCTTAAAATCCAAGCAAAATTGCAAGTGTACCAAATCTCAAGAAGTGCAGCTCCAATTTGTCTTGCAGGATAATCTGCTGTACTTCTATGTTGGTGGGTTGTAGTCAGAGTGTGAGAAAACAAATTGCAGTATTTCTGTATGCTTAGGATGGATAAATATGCGATTGTGACCTGCATTTTTAATAAGCGGGCTGTGAGGGAATTTTTTGTTGGGGGGGGTTGGAGGCGGATAACACGTAGTGGATTTTTGTTTGACATGTATTTATGTTCAGTAATAGCTATGGATGATGCGCAACACATACTTTGTTCACAAAAATCCATTCCTAACCATTTTATTACCGTATAGCTTGAAGAAATATGTTATGAGAAGAGAATAAAAGTAACTCATCAAAAGGAACTTGATACTTTTTGTAGCTAGTTGAAAAATCTGTTTTTGTCTTCCACCCATTAGAAGAAGCTGCAACATTTCAGTGAGTCGAGCAGTGGCATTGATGGCATCAAGAAGGGAGGGACAGATGATAGCTCCAGCAGTAGCGGCAACAGCTCGGGGTCCAGTGATGAGGGAAAGAGAGAGAAGTGGAGCCATCAACTAGACTTCATTCTGTCCTGTATTGGCTTCGCTGTGGGCCTTGGCAATGTCTGGCGATTCCCGTACCTGTGCTATGAAAACGGCGGCGGTAAGTTTGTCGGAAGCTTCAAATGTTAGGGATATTTCATCCGGGGAGACCCTGTGTCTCATCTGGCCTTAAGACAGGCTAAAATGATTCAGTACTGTGCTCTGGTGAATAAATGTTACTTTTTTCCATCCAAAGCACAGACAAATACAGTAGGCTCACATAGCACCAATGGGTACCAGTTTCACTCATTTGGTAGGGAGTTGACTGGCAGTTTTGCCTGGGGAAGAACAGGCAGATATTTTAATCCAAGATAAAACCCCTGTGAACAGATCTAGCGGCTATTCTTATTTGTCGAAGGCTCACAAAAGTAGACTCACAAATCTGTGTTAGAAGAAGCATTCCAAATTAAAGAGGATCCCCAAAAGAGTTTACATGATCCATTGGTTAAGCTGGTTAGGTACGAGTACCAACCTCTTGATTCCAAGGTTGGAATTTTTGTGTGAACCGTCTAACTTTTTTCAGTTTTAAAAGACATGTTCACATGAAAGAGCTTTGTTTTTGAACTTTGAAAATTAAAATGCAGTTTGTTGACTATTTAACTTGTACCCACAGCACCATGGTGACCAAACATGGCACCGTCATATCCCGCTCATCAGGCTGTCTAATTAGTGCCTGGGAAATAGGATCAAATTTACTGGCATATTTATTACTTGTATAGCAAACAGGAAATTGAAGTATGTTTATCGAACAGGTTTACAATTATGTAACTAGAGAAAAATGTTCCTGTATTCTAGGTGCATTCCTAGTTCCATATGTCATCATGCTGTTTGTGGCTGGCCTACCGTTGTTCTATTTGGAGCTGGCGTTTGGCCAGTTTGCCAGCTTGGGAGCCATTGCCGTATGGAAGATCAGTCCACTCTTTACAGGTAATGACAACTCATTTATTTTAGTGTTGCGGTATTTAAACAAAAACATCATCATTCAAGATACTGGAGGTCAAATTTCTCATTTCTAATTTCTGAATTCAAGTTTCTCTGTTTTCAATTTCATGTCAGGTTTCAGTCTTGAATTTGCAGTAGAAAATACCGGTACTCTGTCTTCAGTATTTCCATTCCAAGATTGTTAACAGCCTACTACAGTTACAAAAAAATTAAAACATTGAAAACAAGATACACACACCAACATCCAAGAAGCCGGCATAAAAAAAATAAAACAAAGAAGCGAAACAGTTTGTGAAGGAGCCAAATCTGATGTCTGAGGATTTTCCTCTTCAGCTTGTTACTATGACTTATGATATAACTTGTCAATTACAATTTTTGTGTGTCTTCCTTTCATCAGTTTTGATATCTAGACTAACGTATATCTGCTGCAGTTAGGTTGGCACCAGTGTTCTTGTACTTTCCTTAACACTGATCCCTGGTTATTGTCCGGCATGTTTTAGGCGTTGTGTTAAATTGTTATTGTCTATTTTTACCAGTCTTCCTGAAATTCATTCTTTGGGTTTTTATCCATATCTAGAACTGATGCATCCTTCACAATCTCCTCCAAAGATCCTTTGGATCCTTTGTTGTGCCGTTAGAAAGCTTGCAGTGCAGGTCTTATGTATGTGGTGCTGAAGAAATAAATTACTCTTAATTTTTTTTCAAACAATCAGGTCTTTTCTCAAGGTCTAATCTTCCCAAGTGACTTGTATACCATCCATTCATTCTCTCATTTTCCACAACCGTATATGACATCTTATCTCCCCTTTTTGCCTTCAGGTGTTGGCATTGGTATGATCATCATAGCAGCCTTGGTTTGCATTTACTACAACGTCATCATCGCTTGGACTATCTACTACCTCATCCGATCCTGTACGACCGAAGCTTTGCCGTGGTCCACCTGTGGCCATGAATGGAACACTGACCGATGCTACAATGAGTCCATGAACTACATCAAGGAAGAGAGTGAAAACCTGACGAGACCCAGTGATGAATTTTGGCAGTAGGTTAAATTGTGACGTTGAAAATTCAATCTCTTCATTCGGAATGAACTCCCTGATAATCCCCAAAAGAAAGGAGTTGGATTTAACCTGGTTATTGGTAATGCATACTGTCATACCAAAGATAAGGATAAAATGTGAAAGGGTCCATTTTGAACAAGGCTTGAAGAGTCTTGGTTTCAACTATTGGGATATCTAATCCCTAAAAGTCCATGAATAGGTTTTGAGAAGGTTTATGAGATTGTGGAAGGTATCCGGTTCGTAAGTGGCTTCGTCACAAAGGCGGATGCGCCATGATTTGCATGCTTCTGTTGGATGATTGCTTAAGTTGCGTGTTAACTTACGGTTCCACGGTTCCATGTAAACCGCGATTAATGCATGTAACTCTATGTGCAGTGCATGTGGGCGTGGTTTAAACTGAAGTGACGTCACACTTACGAACCAGATAGTCAGCTGTTCACTTTTAGTTTGTTTGAGTGCTTATTTAAAATGGCTTGAAATTCTAGATTCAGTGTCAACTCTTGCAATACCTCATCCTTTAAAATTCAACCTAAAGATTTTTGAGGAAGGTACAGCCCAGACACTTTCTTTATTTGAGACTCACCCGTGTGAAATGGAAAGAAATGACGTGGATGCTTGAAAAGAGTTTTTGGTTGAAGTGTTAAAGGGATTTTGGGTTAGTAGAGCTGAAATTGGTTCACATTTTCCCCTTTTTTTCTTGGCTTGATTTGTAGTCGTCAGGTTCATCAGTTGACGGAAGGAATCCATGACATAGGTGGTATAAGGCTGGAACTGCTTGGCTGTCTGGCACTAGCCTGGCTCATCGTGTATCTGTGTGTCTTCAAGGGAATCAAGTCATCGGGCAAGGTAAGTTCAAGCTAGGATCACATCTGGAGGTTCTGATCCTTACAGCTTATATCTAAATATCATGTGCAACAATATATCTTTCCATCACCATCACTGTGCAGACAAAAATACCTCCTACCATTGACTTATTAAAGGGTCTATGCCAGAATTAAATTTTTTAATCTATTAAATGAGTTTTGGAGGTGTCTTTAAAACTTCTTTGTACAAATAAAATGCTTTTATTTAGTCGTGAGTGGTCTACAGTATGTAAAATTAGAATTTAAAAAATTAGGGATTTAAATTTCTTATTTAATAGAGCGCGCGGTGGCGCTGTTTGTGACGTTGACTCCGGAGATCAAGAGTTCAGTCAAGATGGTCTGGTACCCAGGTTGCGTTGTGGGTACCAGGCTAACATGGCAGCTGGATGCCGCGTGTAACTAGTGCGTGTGCGTGCGTGTGTACATGTGCGTACCGTGCTTTGTACTCGACATCAAGTGGACATGGCCAATTTGTCGTCATATTCAACTGCTGGAGACGGAGAACTTTCCGCAACAGATTCTTCAGATGAAAGTGGAGAGATTTCTGGTGAAAGTGGCTATGAAAGGCAGGAGTTAGGGGTTCGGCCGTACATGTATGAGCCTATGAGAGGTGACGACGACAGCGGTTCTGTACCACTTGGCTCGGGTCAGCTTCACTTTCGCCGTCCAAATTCGTCGAAATCTTGGGTCAGATGGAAAACGATGCAGACTAAAACCATCTTTGGTAGTGTTGCTGCAACCAGCTACAATACAGGTCAGTGGCATTCTGAAAAAAATATGTTATTTTCGTGAAGGAGTGCGGCGAAATTCTCAAGAAACTTTACAAGAAGTGCGTGTGACGCTGCCAATCAAGCTGCCACGTATAACCGGGAAAGTATGCTGATCTCCGGAGTTTACGTCACACATTCCTATGTTAATGAGGAGATAGGCGGGGCGTGTTGGTCACCCCTGAAACATGTTTTCATTTTTTTATTGATATCAAGGCGGTGCAACCAAAGGTAAAATTAGCAAAAATTTGTTCAGGTAGAAACACTTTATCAATTGAAATAATAAAAAACACATTACATAGACCCTTTAAATAATCTTAGCTTGAAATTGGGCAGGTTTGCTATAACATTCCGGACATGGAAACAGATTATTTTGCCTGAAGTAAATAAAGTACAGGAGGGAAATTAGTGATGCAGTTCAGCCCAACACAAGATTATTTGCTACTGATTTTACTGTATATTTCCATGGACTTTGTGGAAACATTGCTGACTCTTGGGTGAGAGGAAAGACTGTGTAACCATTTCTAAAGTGGTTTCATCCTTATTAAGAATTTCTTACATTTATTTTATACAGGTGGTGTATTTCACAGCTTTGTTTCCCTACGTGGTGCTCATCATTCTGCTGGGTAGGGGTGCATCCTTGCCTGGGGCAGGTCTGGGAGTGGAGTACTACATCAAACCCAAATTTGAATATCTGCTGGATCCAAAGGTAATCATGTGCTCTGGTGTGTCCAGATACGTGTATGCAGGCGATGTTGATTCTGAGCTCTTGAACCACAGAAATCTGCTGTGATTGGATTTCTTCGCTTTCTGATTTGATTCTGAACTGACCTGGTCCAGGTCGATTTGTTTTCTATTCATGTATTAACAGTTTAGGGGAAGCAGATGAGTTGGATTATAGGTGGGGGTCTTAAAGCTCACTACAGTTAATTTTATTTAAATTCCCATTTTCTGAAGTGTGTCATATTCTCTTCAGTGACTCCACAGTCAGCGTAGATATCACTTGCTTGAGATTATGTGAAGACTTGTATCTCAAAGTGTCCACACGCCTTATGTGAAGAGTGAGGATTTCTTCACTAGCCATACTTCTCAAGTATTGTCTGTTTGAGAATTGTCATGTATCCACAGAAACAACTTAGTTTCTCTGAATCGATACACTAGTATTTGACCAGATTTCACAAAATGAGACTGAAGTAAGGGCATTATGGGGGGGGGACATTTGAACTCCCAGTAAAAACAATTGTTTGAAAATACCTCAAAATTTTCCCCCTTCCTCTGTTAATCTTTTTTCCGTTTATTGCTCATGAGTGTTTCCCCCCCCCCAAAAAAAAATCAACCCCCTATAAACAAGTGCTTGGCCCCCCTGAAAAAATTCCTGGAGATGCTCCGAATGTGAAATATATTTTGTCATAGATATTTTATGCGATGCATAAGAAGGGCACGCTTAGCTTCTTGTCATCACTCATTTTAAAATCCTCATAAGTATGTTGGTGAAAAATATGGCAATTCCTTTTCCTTTCCTTTGTACAAGAATTTGTGGCCTAGTAAAAAAGTTCTAGTTTGACATTATTTGTTTATCCTCTGTTGTCTATATTTGTCATCTCTAGCCGTGGAAGGATGCAGCCAACCAGATATTCTATTCCCTGGGAATCTCTTTTGGATCACTGACAACCATGGCCAGCTTCAATAGATTCCATAATAATTGCCAGAGGTAATTTAAAAATGAAACTGCAGCATACATACTTCATTATTACAAAACTACTTTCCCAACGGCAACAGAAGTCCTGCAGATACACATGCATGTATATGCAAATACATGTGTAAATTGTGGGGATCAGCATCAGAAGATGACATTGCATGTTGATGTCTAACTTCTCCCGTTGATATTGATCTTATTTGTGTGAATAAAAGCAAACATGCTTGCACAAAATGTCTGAAAGACAAGCGAACATGAGCCCATGAACTAGTATTATTTTCTGTCGGTGATACTAACTTTGGAATAATAGTGGGACACACTGGATTTTATATTTATATCACACATGGCAAAAATAAAATTTGTGTGGGAACATCTCTGGGTCTAGTACCCCACCTCCACCCCTTGGCAAATTCAGAATTGTTTAATGTCTGTTTTTGCATTAAGACCTCAGTCTTTATTGTCTTGTTTTTTTTCCAGGGATGCTCTGATTGTCTCTCTCTGTAACTGTGGAACCAGCATTCTAGCAGGATTTGTCGTATTTTCCACCCTTGGTTTCATGGCGGAGGACAGCAACAGAAAAATTGACGAAGTGGCCGCAAGTGGTATGTTTGTGTTGTGTACTTTTGAAGTTTTATGCGAATGGTAGCTATCATCGGTCTGTGTTTTCAGAATGGAGTGATTCTAACCAGCCCCTTCCATAAGTAGGTTGATATTTTTGTGTGAAAATATTCGTCGATAATGAGTGCATTTACAACCTTGATTTGTAATTTTTTTTCTCATGGAAACAGTCAAGAAAAGCTAGTGAGTAGGAAACAATGTGCTTGGAAAATGTTGACTTTGGAGGTGTAAAGTGACTTTTTTTAGGCAATTGTTTGGTGGGCTGTGTTGCGAGTCACTCCCATTTTCTTTTCCTTCAGGTCCTGGCTTGGTGTTCATTGTTTACCCAGAAGCCCTAGCTAAGATGGAGCCTGTTCCACAGCTTTGGTCTGTCCTCTTCTTCTTAATGCTTCTGACACTTGGTCTGGACAGTATGGTAAATGCACAAAAGAAGTTCATATCTTGCACTTAAAAATAAAAAAAAAAAAAAAAAAAACCTTTTTTGTTTTCACTTTGAAAGTTCTGGGCCCATTTTCACAGACGCATCACTTAGCAAATGTATGTGCCAAGCAAAAGTGAGCGAAGTAACAACGAAGCTACAAAATATAATCAATACATGATCACCTGGCTTGCAACCATTTTTTGCTGAGCAGATATTTTCAGTGCGTAACAAAATTTTTTAGGTCAGTGGCTCTATGAAATTTACCTCTGAATAGGTCCACAAATTGCCAGAACTTGCCTCCGCACTTT
Organism: Acanthaster planci; assembly: GCF_001949145.1. Next base: position 2,888,088 of record NW_019091363.1, read on the forward strand.
GGAATGCCATCTTCTGACTTGAAAATGTAAAAACCGATATATATCCTTTTCAATTCTTCAATTCTTCAATTCAATCTAGTTTACTCCAAAATCTCACCATGTTTGAATGCATGCTCGCAATACTTGTGATTGAGCATCAGATATAACTATACAGTCCATGGTACTGGAATTGATGGAAGGTTAAAGTTCTCTTTTTAATTTTTTGCCATTGTTCTTGAGTTGCTGATCTTATCGACTTTGAGTTGGAGAGTAAGCTGAGTTACATATTGTATGATCAAGGAAATCTCACTAAAGGGGAGGCAACTTCTTACCGTTGGTGTTTATTTGAAGGGAGACCACAAATGTTGAACAGGTCTGGTTACCTTTTTCTAATCCTAGTTTGCCATGATGGAAACGGTTACTACTGCCGTGATGGATGCACTGCCTTATCAATACAGACGCTGGAAGTGGCTGATCATACTGGTAGCTTGCTGCATTGGATTTCTGCTTGGGATTCCACTGGTAACCCAGGTGAGCCTGGAGTGAGTCGTAGTAACATAGTAACATCTTGTATTGGTGGTAGATTTAGCTATAATCGATTCAGGCATTGATGTCTTGGCAAGAACTGCTCGCCTTGATGTGCTAAAGGTAAAATACAAGTTATATCCACTGAACACCCAATTTCAACATGACCTTAATTGCTTTCAACTATTTCTTAGATACAGTGTTCACTGTGGAAACCCTTAGATTTGGTTATCAGTCCTTTGATTAGTCATTTTTAGTTATTTCATTAATATGAATTGCTTGATTGTTTAAGGAGGTATCTAAATACCTTGCTCCTTCACTTTATATGTCTAAAGTGGATAAAGTGGTTAACTTCACATTGCCACAATATGTGCTACGTGCGTGCAGTCTTGTAAGGCCTGCACACAGGCTCATAATCACGATTGAGAACCAAAAGTGCAGTTGCTCAGTTTCACCCATTTCTGGCAACAAACCTTCGGTAGTACATGCAGTTACAGCTATTGAGCACAATTAACAAAATGGTGTTGGATATGCTGTTTTTAACCCACCTAGGGTTCATATTCAACATCTCTTACAGCGCATTGCACCTGAAGTGAAGGCCAGGTTATATTGCATCCCTGGGTGTTAAAAACTGCACATCCTACATCACTGCAGTCAACAATCGTAATATGTATACCTGACTAATATATATGCTTGTTCAATAGTGGAAATTCAGTTTTTGGGACATAATCTCTAGATTTCAGGCAAATCTTTGTGTGATTTAAATTCATTCAGGGCGGCTTGTATTTATTAACCATCGTAAACGACTATGCCGGTGGGTTTTCCCTGATGGTCATTTCCATCTGCTACTGTGTGGCTATCTGTTACGTGTACGGGCTTAACCGATTTGGTCAAGACATCAAGTCTATGCTGGGATCGCTGCCTAATATCTACTGGAAGGCTTGCTGGGCTGTGCTCTCCCCACTGGCTCTGGTGGTAAGAGTAGATAGAGCAGCTATTATATCATTTGACCTACGTCAACCCTAACAATCTGCTTGTCCTCTATCAGTCGCCTGTTGGAGAATTGTTAAGGTGAAAACCCAGTTGATGAGTTGGGAACTTTAAATGAGATTTTTTTAATTGAGAAGACTATGCACCTATTTCACCCTCCCTAAAGACACTAATAATCAATATAATATTTAAAAGGAGCATTTATATTGAACTGTTTTACCAAATACTTTCTATCTTCTCAGGAAAATATGGGCATTTTGTGTCATGTAGAATGACAAGCTGGCGTGATAAATTATCAAGGCTTGAAAAAAAGATACTCTATCGGCATGATTCATTAGGAAAGCTCCCAGCAAAAGCCAGTGGACTGAAGCTTAAGTATGAGTGTCAGACAAAATGATATGAAGCATTCTCTTTACACTAAGCAAAGCCTGTTGCACACCTTGCGAATGTAAGCGGATCATCAGCTTTGGTCAAGGTGTTCAAAAAAAGTGTGCAATCATGACATGCCGATAGTGGCCAGCCATTGATCCACTTACAGTATCATTGCATTGGGTTATCAAGACTTGTGAACAAATAAAATCAGAAGGGTGTGCAGCTTGCTGAGGTATGTTTTGAGTACTTTACATAGTCTGTTTCCACTGTTTTCTTTCTATTAATGCTTGCAGGCTATTGTGATTGCCAGCTTCATATTCTATGCTCCGTCTGGATACGATGGCAAAGTCTTCCCGCCTTGGGCTCAGGGGCTGGGCTGGATCCTAACCCTTCTTTCCTTTGTCACCATTCCAGTGTATGCTATCTTTGCTGTGTTCTTCAGAGCAGATAGATCATTCTCTATCTTAGATGTGAGTACTGCAGTTTTTTCCAAGTGGATGTTTTTGCGGACTGAAATTATCAAGTGTTATGAGTGATGAGAACATTTTCAAGTCAAAGCTGCCGGGTAGTGGCTTTATGTTGGAGATTATCCGCTCAATTTATTTGGAATGTACTAATGAAGTTTCATGTGATTCAATTTGTTTTTTCAGCATAGAAGTGTTTTCCTCTTTGTGGTTTATAATGTTTGAAACTTGTTCAAAATGTGAGGAATTGTTTAACTTGAGCTGTTTCACCAAACTAGGTCAAGATGCGAGGCATTTATCCTCGTTATGAGGTCTTTATCACCAAAACTGTTATATTTTCTGAACAGCGGCTCAAGGTTCTTCTGAGACCCACGTGGGACTGGGGTCCTACCCTGGACAAGCATCGCATCGAGGCAGGCTACGATCCCTTACCCGTTGACGGTACTCCTCCATCCCAGCTAGAGCTGAAGTCCAACGGCTTCTTGGAATCCAAGAAGCCTAGCATTGCTCTCATATCTAGCTCCTCCATGCCGCCTCAGGGTGACATAGACTCTCAGGATCTCTACTGCTATGACCAAGCAGTGCAGGTTGACTTGGACTAGACTCAGAAACAACACTTATTTTTTTCTTACACCTAACAGTCCCAAATCCTCCAATTTCAATACGATTTTACATACACCCTTGGGGTTAGGGTTAAGTCTCATCGGCCTTTATCGGCAGGTACAATGTGAAGGTACATAGAAAGGCCTGTTGAAACAGCCTCAGAATTTCAACTTCCTCCCCCCGATTTCTTCTGTAACAACAAAGGATTGAAAAATTCACCCATTTTAGGATTCAGTTTTGTTTTTAAGTATTTTTCCCATGTTCTTTCATGGAACCAACCTTTCAAAACTTTTAAAGTTCAGGAAAATTTGACTAAGTATTGACTTCAAGGTGAGGTTTTTATCTTGTAAACTTGGCATATTTTTGGAGATGTGATTCAGTTTAGCCCCATTTTGTAGCAGGCAGCCTAATTAATTTCCATTTCTGATGCCTTGGCTGATTGTTTGAATGTTTTTAGCACATTACAGATTTACATGTCTCGTGGCACTTTACAAGTTTACATGTCTCGTGTCAATGAAAAGATTCCTGTATATTTCAACATGGATTGTTATGGATTTTTTTTAGATATGATCTTTTTCAAAACTTCAGATTGTTTCTTCAACTCTGATCACTGCTTAACCCCAACACCACATTAACACCATAGTACCTGTGGCTTGTCACATTCCACAGGGTCACACATTGTGTTTCATTTTACTTCAGAAGGCAAGGCACTGTGCTGAATTGTCCCCCTGCATTCAAAAAGTTGGTGATAGTTGACCATGGTCAGTGTTTTACCTTTCACTTCATGAGATCGGGGTAGTTCACATCCTATCATGCCCCTCCCCTTTCAAAAAATGAGGGCCCTCTGCTAAGTGTACCCTAGTTACGCCACTGATGTTAACATATTATTGTTTCGAAAATGTGACATTAACCTGTTGCCGAGAACTAAACAATAACTTCGATAATTTGTAAGAATAAAGTGACCTTGACATCACCAGGTGATGTTATAAGGTCTTTACGAAGCTCATTTTATGGATCCATGATGGTAGGTATGGTACACTGTAGCTTAGTGGGTGATAGTTAAGCGTGGTTTGCTATTCTCTAATGCTTCTTGTTCAGTATTCTCATCAGGTGTGAGCAGATGACACTTCTGTGATGGGTTTTCATTTTTAAACCTAGTCCTTGTAAATAACCATGAATTAAAATCCATCGCACAGTCGAAAGTATTGGTACGTATAGGAAACGCACAGATGTTTTCTTTATTGATTTGATTTTACCCAATGATGATCATTCAGTGTATGGCCTGATAATGTAATCAACAATACATGACGTATATGAAATGCCTTCCCCACAACAATTCACCGTGTAAAACGTGAGATAGACTAGAGGGCTATTGTTTTAAAGTATTGCTCTTTAGGATAACTTATTGATGTATTTTCTTTTAGTGTCAGTTTAAAGTTTTTCCAAGACAAGGACTGGAAAATTAATTTCAGTGTGATTAAATAGGTCATCCACCCGGAAGTATTTGTAGAAGTTTGAACTTACGTTTCAAGTCACTGATTTTTATACTCAATAACGTGTATTTATACGTGTACATCTCTGTTGCAAAGAAGTATATCATTGTAAATTTGGCTTCTCCTACTTCAGTACTGTTTATTAACACTGCCATTGAGGTGTCAGTTTAAATAACTGTTTATGTAGATCTTTGGTTTTTTATCCATTCTGTATCTTTAGAAAGCTAAATGGGAAAATTGTATCAGTTGTATGAATAAGTTCTTAATTCAACCAATTCAAATTATAATGTGTGTTGGAAGTAGTTAATGAGGCCTCCATAATAATGGCTTAAGAAATATCAAGTTCATTTTGTAAATTTTTCTTAACTATATACAATTAGTAAACACTGAATCAGAAAGAGATATTAGAGGTTATTATGCCTTGCTGGGGCCGTGGTGACTAGCAGTGAATGCACAAAAGGTTTACTTGAGCCTATCTAGTGATTCAAAACCCTTGCCCTCCAACTCCAAAATAGAGGCTATGCATTGCTGGCATCTCCATGGTGTCTTAGAGGCTGTTTTTGTTATTTGGAAATGCACAAAAGGTTTACTCAAGTTTATATCCCAGTGATACAACCCCCCCCCATTATGCATTAACACACTCTGTGCTCTGTATCAGAGCAATACAAAACTGAGAAATAAACCCCTTTATCAGATCCCATGCCCCGAAGTATTGTTTCCNTGTATCTTTAAAACGTGAAGTTGTCAAGATTTTTCCAATTAATGATGTCCTCATAAAAGGTTACCATTGGTAGCGAAACCCTAAGGGATGGATCATGAGCACCCCCCCCCCTTTTTAAAAGAGATACGTACCGTTTCCTTTTACTGCTGCTTTGTTTGTAAATAAACTTAGAATATAACCCTTTCATATTTTGGTTTCACCTCTATGGTACACCCCCCTTAGTAAATGCTACAACCCCCATCCCCTTCAGCTTATCAACTGTGATGAAATTGACTAGAGGCACCTGATGAGCCAGGGTGCACAACTTTGAACTATGGGCTTGTACATGTAGATTGCACACATTTTAAAATGCCAAATGGTGAGTGGTGGTGGGGCATGCATGGACTTTTGCTAGGAAGCACCTCCCCCCCCGTATTTCAAAGGGCAGCAAGTCAGGTTTCTTTTTTGAGGGGGGGTCCAAGACTGAAGCCCATACGAAGTTTGAAGATGACTTATTATCGGGCTTGAAGAAACGTCATGGACTATAATCTTTCGGGAAAAAACCCAAGTTAAAAGCCGATCAACAAGACATTAAGATGGGTTGGATTGGCAACGAAAACTCTAACAAAAACTAAGTCCCCCATAATTAAGGTTGTAAAACTCTAGCAAATGTGTGGTTAATGCATTAGGCCATATCTTTGTCATTTTATAATCTGTCAGTTTGGTGTTAATATAGGCCGATTTTTATTACACCATTGGTGGTCAGGGTTTATCCATGATCGACCAATTTTTATGGCATCATCAGCAGGTGTTACACAATTGATCGATTACATATCGGCCAGAACAGGGGGCAAATTTTTTTTCTAAAAATGAGAAAGGCAATATCATTTCGGGTCTGTTTCATTTTCCTTTCTTTCAAAAGCTTGAAAAGTCCGATATGTAGCCTCATGCTTACGTAAGACCATAAAAGTTCACAGGAAAAAATTCTATAATTGTCCCCCCCCTCCAGAAAATTCTTCTGATTTCCCCCTTTGTTGAATAAACAAGTTTGAAATAAAGTAACACAAGTACTGTTTTGCTGGCAAGTTTTTTTTTATGGCGGAAGTTTTTATGATGCAATGAAATGAAATTCTGTCGAATTTCATATTAGCATTCACATTTAGATTTTTGATATATTGATTTGCACGTTGAAATGTCTGTTCTGTCTTCAGTTGTATATTGGCACAAATTGCTATGTGCCCTAAGTATCATCGTGCATCGCAACGCTCAAACTGACTTGTTTGACAACCAATTGCCACCTTTAAATAAGAAGTTTTAAGTCTTAGCAAAAATTAAAACTAGGAACACTATATGAAGTATAGTGCCCCCCCACACACACACACGCACACACATGGGGGAGCGACGCTGTCAGGTGGGAACCATGGAAATAATTTTTTCTCTCGCCAGATATATATCTTGCAACACTAAACAAACACCTGCCGCTGATCCCAACGCAGCGGCTTGCCGTCGCATCACATGAAATTAGTCAACACTTGAGGGCGTTTTCCAAGTTGCGTGCTGTGCATGTGCGGTTCTTGTGCAAGCACCAGCAGGTAAGTAGCGTCGTCCACATAGATCTGTTTCTATGGTAATCAAATTTTGCATTTTGTTTCCAGACTACTGGCCCCGTTTCATGATCCAGCTGAACTTCAAATCGCAACTGACATGTATGTATGCGCGTTAGGAGAAACGATTTTGCCATTTTTGGTTTTGACCATCCATCTTGCATCTATATCTGCCATGATCTCATTCTCACCATCAGACCATGCTCACATGTCGTGTTACTGTTAGGCCTACAAATAAGGTTTCGAGTCAACTCGGACCCAAACCAACTCGGACCCATGCCAACTCGGACCCCTGCCAACTCGGACCCACGACCAACTCGGACCCATGTCAAGTCGGCCACAATACTAAATCGGACCCACGACCNAGTATCTTTAAAACGTGAAGTTGTCAAGATTTTTCCAATTAATGATGCCCTCATAAAAGGTTACCATTGGTAGCGAAACCCTAAGGGATGGATCATGAGTACCCCCCTTTTTTTAAAAGAGATATGTACCATTTCCTTTTACTCCTGTTTTGTTTGTAAATAAACTTAGAATATAACCCTTTCATATTTTGGTTTCACCTCTATGGTACACCCCCCTTAGTAAACTAATGCTACAACCCCCATCCCCTTCAGCTTATCAACTGTGATGAAATTGACTAGAGGCACCTGATGAGCCAGGGTGCACAATTTTTTCACAAGGGGCACATTGAACTATGGGCTTGTACATGTAGATTGCACACATTTTAAAATGCCAAATGGTGAGTGGTGGTGGGGCATGCACGGACTTTTGCTAGGAAGCACCTCCCCCCCCCGTATTTCAAAGGGCAGCAAGTCAGGTTTCTTTTTTGAGGGGGGGGTCCAAGACTGAAGCCCATACCAAGTTTGAAGTTGACTCATTATCGGTCTTGAGGAAATGTCATGGACAATAATCTTTCGGGAAAAAACCTAGGTTAAAAGCCGGTCAACAAGACATTAAGATGGGTTGGATTGGCAACGAAAACTCTAACAAAAACTAAGTCCCCCATAATTGAGGATGTAAAATTCTAGCAAATATGTGGTTAATGCATTAGGCCCTATCTTTGTCATTATATAATCCGTCAGTTTGGTGTTAATATAGGCCGATTTTTATTACATCATTGGTCGTCAATGTTTTTACATGATCGACCCATTTTTATGGCCGGAACAGGGGGCGAATTTTTTTTCTAAAAATGAGAAAGGCTATATCATTTCGGGTCTGTTTCATTTTCCTTTCTTTCAAAAGCTTGAAAAGTCCGATATGTAGCCTCATACTCACGAAAGACCATAAAAGGTCACAGGAAAAATTCTATAATTGCCCCCCCCCCAGAAATTTTGCTCTGATTTCCCCCTTTGTCAGTGAATAAACAAATCTTTGAAATCATAAGTAACACAAGTACTGTTTTGCTGGTTTATGGCGGAAGTTTTTATGATGCAATGAAATGAATTTCTGTCAAATTTTATATTTGCATTCACATTTAGTTTCTTGATATATTGATTTGCACGTTGAAATGCCTGTTCTGTCTCCACGGTATTTCGGCACAAATTGCTATGTGCAGTGCCCTAAGTATCATCATGCATCCGCAACGCACAAACTGACTTGTTTGACAACCAACAATTGCCTATTACCACCTTTAAATAAGAAGTTTTAAGCCTTAGCAAAAATTAAAACTAGGAACACTATATGAAGTATAGTACCCCCCCCCACTCACACACATGGGGGAGCGACGCTATCTGGTCGGAACCATGGAAATAATTCTTTTCTCTCCCCAGATATATCTTGCAACACTAAAACAAACGCCGCTGATGGCCCCACGCAGCGCGCTTGCCGTCGCATCACATGAAATTAGTCAACACTTGAGGGCGTTTTCCAAGTTGCGTGCTGTGTGCTGTTCTTGTGTGCAAGTACCAAGTAAAGTAGCGTCGTTTCTATGGTAATCAAATTTTGCAATTTGTTTCCAGACTACTGGTCCCTTTTCATGATCCAGCTGAACTTCGAATCGTAACTGACATATATGTATGCGCGTTAGGAGAAAAGATTTTTGCCATTTTTGGTTTTGACCATCCATCTTGCTATGCATCTGCCATTGTCTCATTCTCACCATCAGACCATGCTCACATGTCGTGTTAGGCCTACAATACAATTAATTAGGCCTCACGTTATGGAATCTACAAATCGTCTTTTTTTCATAACATTTGGACTTGTTTGGGCAAATCGGCCGACCATGTTCAAATGTTAAAAAAGGCGAATTCGTAGAGTCCAAGTTACTATAGGACTATCATGAGCGTAGCCATTGGCCAGCATTTTGAATCTTGCATCTTGTGTTATGAATCTTTTGTATGTTTCAAATCTCACATTTCACCTTAAATATTAGGCCTGCTAATGTGCCTAGGCCTACACGAAGTTACACAACAAAGTGTCACAAACAGTGTTTATATCCAGAGGTGGACTTTGCTGAGTATCAGTGCAGATATACATGTAGATGACAGTAGAAATTAATATACCATACATGATGGGAAATGCACTGTGGCTATAGCACAGCAATGGCGAAAGTGCATGTGTACATGTATGCCATCAGTGAAAACAATTTAAGAGATTCATAGCATGAGATGCCAGATTCAAAACTCACGGCAATGCATGATTCATAACCCGGAATGTGAGATAGCAGGTATGGAACACCACCGACATGTCACTGGAGAAAAAAAGTAATGTCCATGTGTGGAATTTGTCATGAGAAATGCTTTTTCAAAGGTGAAATTGCTGAACAGGTCTAGCAGAGGAACTCTGACTAAACAAACCAACGATGTTGTTGGCTGTTTCAGTCAGAGTTTCCTCTTAAGCTTGAGTAACTCCAGCCCTTATGGTCATAACATCCAGAAATTTGCAAGTGTCTTTGCATCAGGCTTGAGTGCTGCATTAGGTCAGGAATTAGTCAAGAAAATTTCTTGACAGTAATGCAGTTTTTTTCACCCCCGTAGCACGTGATGTACTAGTTTTCATGCCACAATCTTATCAGCCATCCATATAGCTGTCACACAAAAAAATGCATATTTTTGTGAGTGACTTAAGGAAATCCTGATAATACACCCCCCTCCTCAGATGAGGTTGTCCATGATTTGTTGGTGTGGTGGCTTCTTATAGCAGCAGTTTGCACACTTTAGCTGAAGATGGACCTACCTGTCGGAGGGATAAATGCCCTTGCTGAGCTTCTGAAACCTTCCGACCAAGGAGAGAGTGATGATGATGACAAGGTGGGTCAATTACTTATGTTAATGCGTAAGGCTCATGTCTTGTGAAGGCACTTTATCTCCACTGACAACTTTTGGCTTTGTAATTCTCAATGGGAAAACAAATTCAGGTAGGCACAAATTTGATGCACTGTATTTGAAGGCAAATTTGACCCCAAAGTTGAAAGACGCAGCAAAATTCCTGAGACAACAAGAATTTAATACTGGAAAACATTTAATTTGGTACTGTCCGGGTGATGAAAACATTTTCAGCCATTGCAAATTTGCAGCTGGAAGGTTTGTTGTCATGTCAACACGTTTATTACAAATATGAGTTGTCCTTTACTCCATGTCCAAATGAGCCTTGTCATGATTAACGTGCCAATAGCAAAAGCGAAAGCCTTAGCCACAAAATGTCAATTACTACACGGTTTTATTTTATAGATTTTAGCTATTTTTCTGTGCCATTTTCTTGTTTGCTACCTCACAGCCAGTAACAGCTTCAGCTAAACTAGGTCCGGGAGCAATTGGTCAAACTGCCAAGACTCAAGCTGCACCAAAACGTAAGAAAATGTTGCTCTTCTTTTTGGAACTGTAGACGGAGAGAAGCAGTTTGTGGAATGCTTGTAGAAATGACGTTGCCTTTCCTGCAGATGAAGGGTGTATCAAATTCAAAGTTCTGTGAGTAAGTGCATAATTTGTAGTTTAACTCTATCTCAGGGGTTTACTGTTCATTCATAGATGGAATCTGTAAAGGTAGGTTAATTGCCTTTAGACAGTTGTGGTATTTGTATGCAATGTTGACAGTAGGTTTCCAAGAGATGGTCTTGGAAATGCTATATTTGCCCCATGAACTGAGTATTGTAATATTCATATGCTCAACGTTATTCACTTGAATGCAAACTGAAAGAATGTGTATTCGTTATCTTCATCCTCAGAATCAAAGTGCCAGCTCAAAGCCAACATCATTATGCTTGTATGAGTAGTTTTTCCTTACTTAGTCTCTCAAATGAAGCATTTCTACTTTGTTTAATATCAAGAACCTCCGAAGAAGGAGACCAAAGATATCTGGGATGCAGAGGAGGTGTCAGAAGGAGCAGAATATGAGGACATTGATGACCCTCGGCTTCAACCAGAGTAAGTCAGTGCAAATAAAGTAAAAGGTGCACCACTAGTCTGTTTTATAAATAACTCACCCATAGATTCTGTGTCTTGATTGGTGGAAATCTAGTCACATGGCATTAGCTATTTTTGCTCTCTTGCTGTGAATAGCCAAAAGTACTACACCTGTTGCATGTGTTTCCAAGCCCTAGTGCTACGCTAGCGCAAACAGGTATTTTGGAAAAATGCTAGTGCACTTTCAATGCAGTATTCAGATGACAGTACCTTGTAATTGTATTTAGATTAAGTTAATAAGTTACCGCTGAATTCAAGGGAGAGTTGGTACTTGTATGAAACAAATATTGATGGTTCATATCATGGTATACCCTCGGCTTTGCCTCAGGAGAAATAGAATACTCCATGGACCCCCAGGAGGCTGATTTGACTACACTACTCAAAGCAGTTCATATTTGCACACTCTACTAATTATGAGTGCTCGGTGGCTATTCTGCCAACTTTCCATTTCTTCTGATTCCAGCATTACCATTGCCATACATTAAAAATGGGTGTGGTTCAAGTTGCAATAATGTGTTCACTGGTTTGACCCCTAGGGCATTGACAGCCCCCACCCCCGATAATATTTAGCCCTATCATGATCCCACACAAGCTCACTTGTGGCAAGTTGAAGACTTTAAGTGTGTAATAATAAAGCTCAATATGTGAAGTCAAAACAGCACTGCCCAAAACCCGAATGATGTCATTTGAACATCTACATGTATCTTTTGTCTTTTTTCGAGGTCTTATCCTGATGTTGATGAATTGTATGAATGTTCTAGTGTTGCTAATGCATTTCATTAAATTGTTGTTGTAGCCACATACAAGAGATAAGAGAAATTCTTATGTGCTTGTGTTGTCATAGAGGTTGTGTGTAATTGTTTAGAATGAATAAATTAACATTTTAAGTTTGGAATGTCTTCCGATTCATCTTTCCGTCTGTCCAGATATGACATCATTTTCAAGCAAGCAGTAACAACAGAGGATATGTTCCTACAGATGAGCAACAAGACACCTAGTTCTGTCAGCTGTGAAGACATGGTGGTGAGTATTAATACTTCAGATATGAATCTGTTACATAGCTAACTCACCGGAACCTAGTACTGGCTTTGCATCGTTTGAATAGGTTCAATACCATTATGCAGGCCATCATTAACTTCACATGGAACAACATTCCAAAATGCAAGGTGGGTTCCTTTGTGTTACAGCACAAAGTTGCCTCTTGGGAAAAATGCCAAAGAAGTAGGGTGAATCGAAGTTCTCTTTTGCGGGCTGTAAAAGTTGCGGAATTAGAGCCAGGGGCTGGAATCCTGCATGTTGAGACTCGTAGATAAGTTATTTGTTATTATAGAGACATTTGCTAGTCACTCCACACAGAAATGTGTTTATTCCATCACAATGATGCTGAGAAACTGTGGCTTGCAGAAAACACATTGAGGGAAAAGGTGCCTTTTCTGTGTTGCAAATATCTCTTTCTTTGTGCTTGGTTCTGCAAAAAAAAAATGTTATTTAGTAATTGCAAAAGTTGTGTACATGTAGTTTTCTGAAACTATGTTTGCATTACAAGTAAAACATCCTAGGGTATTTTTTCTGATGTAGATAAAAATAATTTTGCCCAACACAAAGATGGCTGATGTCGATCTGGATCTTAAAGACAAATTTCTCAGCTGTAGAACACCAAAATAGTGAGTAAAGTCCTTTTTATAAGATAAAACTAGATCCTTACGTACAGTAACTCTTGAAGAATTACCTTCCCATCTTGAAGGATGTTTTTCCTCATTTTCAGTTGTTAGTAGTTTTGTAGTTGACTACTAGCTTTAGTATGTAGTTAACATTGGTATTCCTCAATGAAGTGATGCATCAGTTTCTTAAGAAAGGTCTCATATTTGTAAAAATATGTGAAAACTTACCAAAAAAAACATTCTAAAGTTTTCAGTAATAACCCAGATCTGGAAAAGGGAAACTGAGGACAGACTTTGAATTGTTACAGTTTGGAATTTTGAGATCATCGATTGGAGTAGTGTAGTCTGAAAAATGATAAAACTTGAAACCCATGCTCACATTTATCCTAGTCCTCTTTGTTATTTGGGAGTAATTACAACAGTGATGTAGAACTGGGCACTGAGCAGAGGTTTGCCAACAGAGGGCGCCCTTCATCTTGAAATTTTGTTCTCTCCATACAGCAAGCTTGGCCTTCACTTACCACATCCTGTGGACAGCAAGAACGGGAAAGCGCAGTGGATCAGTGACAAAGAGACGCTTGTGGTGACATGCAGGATGGTGCGAGAGTATGACTTCCTTACCACCTGACCAAGAGAGGGTGCCCTCTTAAGATTGATGGAGGGTGCACAGTCAGTGTTTTGATGTTTGAATCTGACGGAACACAGTTCAGTCTTCCTCTCTACAGAGTGTGGTTTGAATAACTACGATGGCAGGGTATCCTCTTGCTGTCCAATTTTCAGTCTGGTCACCCTTTTTTAATTTTCATAAATTACGGACCAAGCATGTTTGAAGACGTGAAGAACTCCGCATAACATAATCTGAATTCTGCCCCATCGTGTCACAAGTCAAGGAAGGGTCAGCATGCTGTTCTTGTGACCTCCCAGGGTCAACTTGATTTAAATATTTATATGTCCATAGATGAGCACTGTGCATTACATGTTGGGTGTACGCGAACAATTTTTAGGACGACACGTAGCAACTGATGTCAGCTCAGTTTGGAGAATGCTACCTCTCTTCACATAAGAGAATGAGATCAAGTTGTTGGTCTACCAGAAACATGTCAATCAAACCAAACTCTATTATGAAATATGGAGAACTTCCATTGAGATTCGTGTATGAGAAACAGTCCATTTTCAAAAGTCTTTTTGTGCTTTTTGAACTTCAAATGTTTCCACTGCAAAGGAAAAATTGGAATCACAAATGTATTGTATTCAAGTAATACCTATAAGGCAAATCAAAACAGATAAACAGTTTTCCTTTATAATGCTTTCAGGGAATTACACCTAGTTATAAATTTGTAAGATTTGTAGCAGTTTGTCTTAATGAACATTCATTATTTTCATCCGTCCGTTTTGGTGGAAATGGTCTTTATTTTCTATGTAAAGCTGTATATATTTGAATAAAAAAGTATGGAAATTGATTTCAACGAACCTGTGATTTTTATCCAGACAAATATCAGATTAGCTATTGTTGTTTGTGTGACCATTAAGTGTATTCAAAAACCACCCAGTGACGCAGACAAATTTTACTCCACAACATTCGCTGGCCTGGGACGCGTTTAATCTGCATGCCGTTTATTCTGTGGAGAGTTCGCACAAGTCACGCACATAAGAAATTTAGTGTCATTTTGTCGATGATCGAATGCCTAAATTGAACGATTGAACGTTTGACTTCAAAAATTCATTACTATATTTCAGACCCATTTACTTGTTTTGGAAATTTGTGTCGGTAATTTGTTTTCTCGAAGGTTATGATGTACAGTGTACAAGTAGGGACCTATACTTAACTCTTATTTAATTTCATATATGTAAACGATTTCTTCATTCAAGAGATAGAGTGTATTCGAGAGAGAAAAAAGCGAATGTCCTGTTATGTCAATCTTACTTCCAAGGGTGAAAATTCGCTCTTTCAGACAAAATACACTGTAGAAACGAGACGATTTAGGGTACATGTTCACTCGTCGAGTATAATCCACTCATCGCCATTTCAGTCGGTGACAGAGAGGAAATTGGTCTCCATACGACAGACACAAAAATATTGAAGGTTGTGCTTTTTGGCGTTACCCGTGTGCGCCGTGCTCTACTCTCGATGAACTGGGGGTGTCTCATTCATTGCATACACCTGCTTATCAGACCAGTTTAATGGTACTTGACAAGCGTTTAGCGCCCTAATTTTCATGTCACGATTGAGTTGGTGCCGTCATTTTTCAAGCTGATAAATTTAGCTGCAGGACCCCAGCAGAGATCATCTCTTCTATGCGAATCGAAGTCCATCAGTCAATAGCACCAATTTTGAAGACAGTCTATTTGGTTAGGTTTGCACCTGTAAATTAGTACAGTGTACTTTGGTCACCTGGGATACCGCTACTAGTCGGCTATGAATGCTGGTATTTTCTTGTTGACAATCTTTGATTACCGTCAGGATCAATTGCAAAGTAGCGGGGTAACATGATAAGCTGTGTTGCCCATCAGAAAAATTCCTCGTCAAATGAATGTCCCGAGTGTTAGACTTTGAATCAATTCTTTCTTGAATGACAGTTGTTTCCAATACAACTGTGCTATTTCCCAACAAGAAAGGAATTAGTATGCCCGTCAGTGAACTTCCCTGAGAATTTTCTTGACTGTATGCCTGTGATAAGTGTAACCAGTCCTACCGATGAAGACCACCCAGCCTACTATGCACAGACTACAGAGGAAAGCACCGACATGACGTCATTCTATAATAAGGCTATGTTTTTACAATCACAAAATACATAAAGGAAGCCGTAATTAATTTTAGTGAAATATTTTACGTTCCATTTTAAAGGTAGTGTAAAATCATTCACACCAGCAGAGAAGTAGGCCTTCATTAATGCTCTGTAAAAATCATTTTCGGAAGAAATAAATTCCACACTTTATTCTTTGATTAAAATCGACCAGCCCGCAACAGTGGTTTCGATCGTTTCTCCATTTCCTTCTGCGCGTTTTAGACATTACTGTAATTGCTAACGAAAAGTACCGCCAGTGGGCCCGTGATGTAGCACTCTAAACCTAACAAGAACTGTCCCCCTCGGTCCAAAAATAGAGCCCAAATCTTTTCAAATAAAAGTTCTTAAATACTCCACAGAAGCACTTCACTGTCAGTCAATTGTTGTGATTGAAGGGGCAAACACTAGCGGCAGCGTTTGCCGAGTGGGGGATGCAAGTCGGTGGGGGGTACCTGCCAGCAGACGAAAGCACCGACTAATCCGATGGCCAAGGGGAGCAACCCCGTTACCTGGGAAGCAGAATTGTTGTGTGCCCGACGGCAGTTTGATAAGCTTCTTTTTCATTAATGGTTTACGTCGTGTTCTCTAGTGTCCCTATTGTGGCGTTGGGCTTTTCACTTTCAAGACAATTTCTGATTAAATACGTGTGGTTATCAACTGGTTTGGAAAGTTGCAACCAATGTCTATAGTTATTTCATCTTGGATCCTGGAAAGCCGACCCCTGATATCATGGCAAGTGTATTTCAAACCAGGGAAGTCTGTACTGCAAATAATGATCTTGTCAGCTCCGCGTCTGGGGCCAAGATCATAAATTGGCCGTCGGAACTGGTGACTGCCGCAACCTCTCAAACAACATTGCTATCATGACTTTATTAACTGATCTATTTACTGATGCACCTCGGCTTGCGGTGGTCGTATTTTATTCTGCTCTTGGACTCTTTGCCAAAGTCTCTATATACTTTGTTTTATCTTTTATAAAATACATGTACGTAGTTTATCAGAACTTGTCGTTATACTAAGGATGATGAGGTGATTTGACACCACTCTGCTATTTTTTCTCGCGTTCTCCTTCGCATACTACATTGAAACCTCACAAGTGACGAGGACAGAGCCTAAACATCTCTGGGTTATGGGATCCACAACGGCGACAGAAAGACTTAAAATACGCCTCGTTTACGGCGCTCAAAAAGTTAACGGCAAACTGACGAGAAATGCCTGAACGAATGCATTTATTGAGATGGATTGTTGAGTCGAGTCACACATCACTGAAGGACTGATGGTGAGACGGGATGGAAATATTTACGCACGGAGCAATGCTTTCTTTGGGCCTGCAAGAACTACCTTGAGGCGAGTCAGAAAATTGACTAAAATTCTGTGCTGTTTGAGGATCGTGTCAGTCGGAGCTTTTGAAATACATGAACATTGTATAACTTCTTCAGCTTCAAGTTTCCAGTTAATGGAAAAATAAAGTTGTAACCTATTCACTGATTTTTGCCAACACCATAAACTCGGATACGTTATTAATGCGGAATTAGAATTTCACCAAAGTACAGTGTGGTCGGTCTGATTTTCAAAAGTCTCGGAAATTTATCGACGGAGCTGATGTCACCACCTCATGCATCTGTCGGATCTATATCGAGTGTTGATCGGTCAGGTAAACTATTATGACACTTTACATAGCCGGAGGGAATTACGTTACTTCGGCGTTGATTGAATCTACTTTAATCCATACATGTTCCAACCAAAGTTTAATCAAACCACGGAGTTCACTAACACCATTTCAAGTAATTTACTTGCCAAAAGCGCCGGTGTTGGTGACGCACTTGACGGTGAGACTTTCAAAAGGAACTTGTATTAAAACACGGAAGCGTTTTGCACACTTTTTGTTCCCATGTTTTGCATGTTCCTGCCAAGCATTGTCAGTTGGTCCTGTAGATCCCATTTCAGTCTCATTTGATCCACAAACTCACAAGAACTGAAGCCCAGAGTTAACGCCAACAAAGCGCCCTGTGCACCCGGATTCAACGTGATAACAGCATTTTCAACGAAGTGCCGAATCAATTGCAACATGACAATGCAGTGTGAAAAATATCAGATATATATAGTTTCAGGTTTGTGAAAGAAGTGGGGTGTCTAGCCGTCGACCTTTCAGCAAAGTATCTATTACGGGTATTTCAAAGATCACCATGGAGGAAGCCGGCACATTAGTTACCGACAACCCAAACTTGAACAGAGGTCTAAGTGCCGGTCTGTCCAGCACAAAGGAAAAATCAGTCAGCAAAGTTTTGATGGGGCTGAAACACCTGAAGGCTGACGACATCGGTGTGCTGAAGTACACTCGCTCATCGGAGCTGGGGACGCAGGTGAAATGCAGCAACCATGCCCACGATGTCTCCTCTCGGAAACAGGTGAATATGTGGCATCGAGACCAGCGCATTGCTGTGGCCAAACTGGCCCGCGGGCAGCAGAAGATGTTCCGCAATCTCATTCGCGTTCAGAACGAGAAGAGACGCATTCAGCGGCGGGCTCACATTAGGAAACAGAGGGAGATGCAGATTGAGCTGAGAGAGAAGGCGGTGAGGGAGAGGGAAGAGGCGCAAGACAGACTGCGAAACATGATCATGACGGAGGTACACAATGAAAAGACTCTGGATGATGACGATAAGGTATTCCCTCCGCCATTGCCAGAGATAAGCGAGGAAAGAGACAAGGAAACGACGGGTGGAATCAAGATGGACGCAGGCAGCACAGCCTTGAAAAACGGATCCAGTCACTTTACCAGATCTTCTCACTCTGGCGATTATTTACATTCTAAAGAAACAATCCACAGCTCCACCACGTCTCAATCAACGTCTAGACGGTCGCCATCTCAAAATTCATTATCGTCACTACGGGCAATTCCGAATAGAGAAACATCAGAGGTTCTAGAAATGGTTACAAAAGCAAATGTACCACTCATTCCATCTCTGAAAGAAAAGTCTGTTATTAAAGAAAACGGAACAGGACTCATTTCCAGACCTCATTTTTCCAGAGAAGCCATACAAACAAATGTGAGGACTGCTCTTGAGTTCGAAAAAGGTGATATAAACCGAAATAAAGTTTTACCCGGGATTGTAACAAACATTTCCAAAGATCAATCTTGCCAAAGTTACGATGAGGGAACGTCCTACGAGGGCAGAGACTCGGTTTTTGAGGACGATGTTACGGCAGTGACGGACAGAGCCAAAGATCAAGCAACCAAGGAGACGATGAAGCGCAAACAGAGCGAGAGATCTAGATCAAGAAACAAGTACCACATCGGCATCCCTAATCGAACATTCCGCCTGCCTGACTATCAGGCTCCGGTGGTAACGAGTGTGGTGCAGTACCACCGGAATAGCGCAGGGAGTTTAGTGGCGAGTGAAGTGGCCGTCAAGCCGGCGTCGGAGGAGTACAAGCTACCGTCACGACGAGCCGAGTACATGGTAGAGAAGGCGCTGGAATGGGAGAGGAAAAGAGAAGACAAACGACAGAAGAAGCTGAAAGGATTCCTTGACAGGATGAAGGAGATAGGTAAGAGACTGACCCATGTAGATTTGTGTCTGGGTGCATTCGCTGATCATAAAAGTTGTGACGAGTTAAAGAGCTACGTCCACTATGGTCAGTTACAGGGAGTTATTTTGAACAAAACCAAGTCTGGCACATTCCTGGATGTTCTTAACTTGCTTTTAGGAAATCAGTAGTTTTGACGCTGTGTATGTAGGAATTTGACCCAACCAAAAAAAAAAAAAGGTTTATATCAAAGTGTCCCTCAGCCTTCCAAACAGGGACTGTATGAAGAAAGTTATTACTGTTTCATGAATGTTCTCCAGACAACGGCGATATGCGTGGGAAGATTTCACTGTTTGTCACCTTTAGTTACGTTTGCAGATTGAAACTTTCTGTGTACATGCACGATCACGAGGTCGACTCGTCGACCCGCGATTAGCATCGCAATCTGATTTCCGACCTTGGGGAAAATGCTGTTGCCCTCTGAGTCGTATCCGGGTTTGGCTTTTACGACTGCTGAGGGTGAAAAAGAGAATTTCTCTATTAGACGCTAAAAACGAAACCTTGAATTTTCCAAGTGGATGATATAAGTAAACTAATGATAAACGAGTCCCTACTTGTTTGGATTTTGATCAACCACAGACAGGTACCGTAGTAGGGTCAAGAGTCGATAGCTCAGACATTTCTGGATGTGTATGCATTAATCATCATTTGTTTAACTCAATCGGAATTTAAGGTCGAATCTGGCAACTGAAGACAACAGTGTAGCAAATGTTGCTTACTCAGAGGTTTTAGAGTGGGCTGGACCAGAATAAAATATGTTGGAAAACAGGTCTTTTAATGCTAGCAGCCTCGAGATTTTTTTTTAAGGGGGGGGGGCGGCGTTTAGTCACTATAAATTTTGTGGGAAAGGTAAAACTAATTCACTATTATTTTTTTTCTTGTAATAACACTATAAGGATTCCTCAAAAGCGCCCTGGGCACTGTAGCTCGTAAGTCTGAAGACATCTGTAGAGACAATGAGAAGCAGTTACAGTTTTAGACGTGGGAGGAAAACCCCAGAGGAATATTCTGGGTAAAACGCACGGAATCATATAGGGACTGAAAACCAAATTCACATGTGGACCAAGTTAGGAATCGAACCCGGTGGAAAAGGCGAGGAAAGGACCACTACGCCAACCCAACTCTCCTCTTTTAGATTTGCTTTGTTTCTAGGGAATCATAACAAGAACAAGAAAACCACGAAAACCGTGTGGCAAACATTAACATCCAAGAAGACGACATAAAAAGGCCTCTATCGATTAAATTGTTTAAGACATCTTTGAAAAGTCATCGAAACTGATAAAAATCTTTTCATCAAGAAAGTCCTGCTCACACATACTATTTTGATCACATTAAAAAATAAACAAAAACCCGGCTCCTGTTTCACATCTATGCCTCATCGCCGCGCTATTGTGAAGAACCTCAATTAGGCCTTCACTCTATCAAAGATCTGTATAATTAACTGCTGAACTGTCACGCACGCTTTATATTAAGAATCTATGACGCCCTTACTAATTGAATGCCAGCCAGTTATCGATTTTTAAGAAACAATTATTTCAAGCGAGTGAGCAATTATCTCAGCTTTGGATTCCAATTAGCGAGCATCGTTGCCAGTGGCGTAAATTTTTGCCGAAAATGGGGAGGGGGGACAGTGTGGGGAAGAGTTGACCGGCCATGGAACTTGAAAAGCGAGGTGCTGACACCATATGACACTGTAGGGGGTGATGTTCATGATACAGATGTAATATGTATCACATTCCTGCAATATTTTACATCAGAACGGCACCTTTAAGGCTTTTTTTCGTTGCCCTCCCTGTTTGAGCGCTGTTGAAGACATTTTCAAGAATGATATCTCAAAGTAATTACAGAACGTTTGCTATAATCGACACACTTACTGGAATGCCAGTCCAAACAACAGGCTACTTCAGCCTGGTGTGTCATGTTTACACTTTAATCCCCCATGAGTGGTCAGGTGTGGCTTCCTGGACCGTTAGCACTAACCAAAAGGCCTATGCCGACGACTTGTTATCTTGAAATAAAAAAAGAAAGGTAGCGTCGATATGGACTTATTAAAATGCCCCTATTCATTAACACTTAAAATGAGTTCAAAATAATTATACCTTTGAGGAGGACTCTGCTAATGTGTATAAAATTGACAGTCGCGGGCAATCACTCAGGAATATTTTTGTTACTGACAATGACATTTGCTGCAACCTCTTTCACTGATCATATAATGTTCCCATGACTATTGCATTGTTCCAGGGTGTGGAACTTGATTTGACAACGAAGAGCTGGGGGCGGAATCCCCCCCTCCCCCAACATTCACCCCAATATCGTCGCAGTGCAATTTTCACGTTCCAAACACTCAAGTATGGTTTGTTTTATTTTGTTGCGTAGTAACTTTTTGGGTCATTTTGACACAACTTTTGGGTTCATTTTGACACCAAAATTTGGGATTTGGTCATGTCGTTTTTTCCCCGAGACACGTCAGCCAAAATGCATACTTGTCAGTTACTATTGCGCACGTAGCCATGAAGTTCAAATAACCATGCATGGTGTCAATACCTCGTGTGAGATTGAATTGAAATTTTTTTTATAATTTGCACTGCTGAGCATGTTACATACACGCCGAATTTGGCGTGCGAGTTCTTGGGGAACCACCCCGGCTCTTTTAGGGTGAAAGATATACTGTTCTCAACAAATCATGATGTGTATCGACGCAATTGTTTTTAGAAGGAGCT
>NW_019091363.1:2910276-2952429 GCF_001949145.1 Acanthaster planci
TTGCTTCGAGTTTTGACTACGCAAGGCAAGAGCCGTTTCATCACCCAACCCACCAGTCCAACGACCGGGCACCCAGCGTGCAGCGTCAACTGACCTCGGTCCCAACCGTCCAGCGATCCGTAGGCGAGTCCCTGGAGGCGTACCACCTCAAAGGAGACAAGCAAGACTTGAAGAATTGCCGGTACCTCCGGCTTAATGACACTGAGGGAATATCGGGGGAGGCTGAGCATGACAGTGGCAGGTTGGCGAGGGATCGGGGCCGAGGGGGGAGGCGGATGTCTAGCTGGGGAGTGCTAGGTCTGCCACATGGCGAGCAGCTGACTACGGGAAAATTGACAAGCCATCGTCGTGGACATTATCACAGTGTTAGATTTTGAACAGGACAGTATCTACTCTTTTGGCAGTATTCAGTGGCTGATCCAGGGTACAGTCGATGGCAATTTCGCTGTTGGTGAGCATACTAAAATATGAAACACCATTTCATTTGAAGCTTGTTTTTTCATAAATATTCAAGTCTTGAGCATCAAACAACAGTACTTCTTAAAACACGACAATCTTCAAAAACAGAAAATTATGTTCAACAGCTAAGTAGCTACCGAGGAATCATAGGCAAAAAATATATATAATTAAAAAAGTTTGAATTACATTTGCTCGTTAGTGGCTTCGGTAGGTGGGGGCTTAATCACTTTTGTAGCCTTTTTATATGAAAAGTAGAAGTTTAAATAATTCGTTATCTACGCCACAAACAGATAGCATTTTCAATATTTCCCGTTTTTTATTTTCAGTATTCCCTACACTGTACAATATATTCAGAGATTAAGCTGTACAATTTTATTTCAAATAGTTGACATGAAAATCAACAGCAAAATAAGTTCAGCACCGTGCCTGTGTGCCATTACAAAATGATAGGCCATTCTTTTGGATTTAGGACCTCTCTGATCTACTTACAAAGCACATAAATAAGATTTGGATTCAACTGCAAGAAAAAAATGCCGTAATTTGTAAAAGAAAATCCAAGTAATTTTGTTCCAGCTTCATCTATGGTCTATCTGCATATATTAAAGAGCGACGTAGTTCATTAAGTATACAACTCATAGTGAGATAAACGTGCAAACAGTTACACGGTACTGGTGGAAAGTTCACTTGAATGCGTTATATCTCATAAAGCTTTTCAGCAAAGTTCTATAACTGGAAATAAAGCATAGAGAATTCGATCCAACTATCAGCTTCTGACTGTGCCGATCCTTTTCATTTTTCCTGAAACATCTGGAACAGAAAGTTAAGCTCTCAGAAAAGTTAAGAAGGGATCCAGTGTTAAATGAACTGAAGGAGTATTTTAGTGCACAAAATAAATTTCTTCAGACCAATGCGGTTCCTTAACCCTAACCTTCCTCAGTCCTCCAACAGGTGAAGGATTGAGGAGGGTTAGGGTTAATCAAAGTTAATGCCTTGCAAACCTTGTTATCAGTGGAGTACGCATGTACAGTGTATTCTCCATTTTGTAAGTTACCCTCACAGGCAATGAAACATATCAGTGAATTAATTTGACCACTGGTCATCTAAACGAGGCATCAACTCCATTTCCTGCTTCCCACAAAGAATTGTTACCGGGAGAAGATTAACCAGACACCAGGCATTTTATTCACTTCATGCACCGCTGATTGCAGTGTCTCCTGACGTTGGGCAGGCAATTCTTTTTACTGCAGTGCTATTCGCTCACATCAAATTATTTTTAGAAGCTATTCTGAGTGACTGTCAGTGCGTATCAATCCACAGTCGCTCTGGTAACAATACCTTGAAAGAGTTCATGACATAATAAAAATTCCCTCCCGGAACCTCTTATTACTCTAGACAATAAAACCAGCAATCCAACTAACATTTTCAACTGACAGTTCATTCACGTTTGTCTCGGTTTTTGTCTTAAAAAGGGACTGATAATACATTTTGTGGAATTTTTCTCGGACAATTATTGAAAACATTTGCCAAATGTCATTTAGATGGGTACATAAAATTCAAATCAGAGGCGGATTAAATAATACACAGCTAACACAGGAGGAAAATCAATTGTAAATTATTACTTGTCATCTGTTTATGACAAATAAATGGTCCAAACTCCAAATTACACCAACTTAAGTCATGGTGCAAAAACTGTTTCAAATGATGCACAAACAGAAAGAGTAAAATCAAAATGGTGCAGGTGGAAAAAGAAAAATGGAGGGGGACACTGAGAAAAAGGATGGAAAGAAAGAAGCTGAAAGATGGAATTTGCGACAAACTTTTGTAACTGAAGTCTGCTTATACATAAAAAAGAAACCTAAAAGCGAATCCACTGACAGCCTTGTTTTTGGATACCTTTACACGATATGAGGCTGATGGGTACCCCCCCCCCCACATGTCCAATCCCTATACACACTCCAGACTATTGTTACCGAATACATCCCCCCTAGAAGTCTGTAAAGAATTCCTGAGATTCGGACCAAACAATGACCGACACAAAGGCGCCCCATATCTTGCATCATATGTGCTTTTGGCACTAGGTTGCACTGACTGTACATGTAGCAGTAAATTGGCTGTCTCATTTCCCCCACATGAGGGCGGTATTACCAATGTACAGTAGGCCCTAACAGGAAAAAGCTAATCCCCAGTTTGGAAAGAAAGGCCAAGAATCCAGATGGAGCTCAGCCTCTGTGCCATCCAGCTTCACAACAGGAGAACATACAGTGTACATGTATGTTGTAATAAGTGATGAGGATAATTTACATGAAGTCAGTTGAGGAAAGAGTTCCATATACGGACGCCACTTGACACCATGTGCACAAACCCTATGGAACTGGTCTGAAAAATTAAGTATTAAAAATCAAAATTAAGTAAACAACTTTTTTTCCTCTCCTAAATTGAACTTTTCTGGACACGTTTGGTTTTTTGACGGCTAGTAGGTCACTGTAGGGAATATCTACTGCCGTCTGTATGTGGAACTCTTCCCTAAATTACTCATTAAGAGTTCAGAAACAAACAGATGAAGTGTTGACAGTTTCCAATATGACAAACAGGTTTAAAGGAACCAGGAAATGAATTTTTCTTAGAATCACTTTTTGCGTATCTCTGTACTCTTCTTCCATGTATGAAGACTGTTTGACACCTTTTTGAATTATGTGAACTGAACGGTGCACTTTTTGAAATATTAGAAATTAACCAAGCATTTCTGGACAAGTGAGGCTGCTTTTGCTTTGATGTAAATCCAGGAAGACATGGTTCAGGTTGAATGTTTTCATGTTCAAATTGTAAACCCCAAATTTGCTATAATCTGGGAACATTTCTGTGAAAAGGATTTTTGCTGGATTATTGCCATATACTTACACAGCAATAAATTGCCAAAGAAAATGAAATCTGCCATAGCAGTGGTTAACAAAATCTAGAATTTTTCTGTGCACAAACCAGTGCAACATTGAGATTCAGTGCCTTGGATGACATCATAATTCTGCTCATGAATATGCAACTTTGCATTAGCATAAAAATCCAAAAAGCATCAAAATATGTGTTAAAATTGCAGAACAAAAATTTAAAATCAGGTTACATGAAACCCAAAGATGCAATTTCAAGGGTTTTTAGTAAAATTTATAAAAATATTTCTATTTCCTGGTTCCTTTAAATTTACATGTGCCCATGTGAACAAAGTTGACCCCAAAATATGTCAAACATTAAATTATTGCAAAACAGTATGATTGAGAACACATGTACACTGTTTGTGCGACTTATGGTGAGAAACTCCAACAAATGCACTGCACCAGTACTTGAACTCTGCCTGAAACACATTCACTGTGTTATGAAATGATGTCATTCCTTGTTCTTGCAATTTTTTTCTCTATTTTAATTTGGAAACTGTCTTGAAAAGTGAAATAAATTCAGATTAGAATATTATATATGTACAATTAATTACTATTGACATATACTACAAAAAATAGCTGAAGTGTGAGCACAGCTGCTGCTACTTCTTTTTTGCGTCTTGTGCCGGTCGACATCTTGGACAGTACCACTTTCCCTTGGGCTTAAGGGTCAGTCCCACACAACCAAAGTGGAACCATTCAAAAGGGCAGTCCTTATTGTCACATCCAACCATTTCTCCATAGGAGACCTGGTTACAGAGACAATATGTAGGTTCGTTGGGGTCGATAGGAGGATCGATGGGAGAAGCTGCTCTCTCTGCCTTGTTGACTTTTGACCTCTTCTTCTTCTTTGCTGGCTTGACAATTTCACTGGTGACCACTTCCATCTCCTTCTCTTTGCCGTTGTCGTGGCTGCGTTGTCTCCTAGGACGCTTCATTGCCTTCTCCTGGTTGTTCTCCACAACTTTCTTGACGACCTTGTTGTAAGCTGCCTTCCCATAGCCTGGTTTGCCATAACCCGGTTTGCCATAACCTGGTTTATTGTAGCCTTGCTTAGTGTACCCTGGTTTATTATAACCAGGTTTGGTATAACCAGGTTTGCTGTATGCAGACTTGATGTTGACTTTGCTGGCTTCTTGGGCACGTTGTTGTTCTAGGCGTTCCCTGATGATCAAGCTGTCAGAATTAGTCTCCATCTGTCGGAGACGGTTTTCAGTCAGCTCCACTATCTGTGATGCCAGGTGAAGCTTTTCATCACCAAGTTCCTGGCTGCGTACAAGAGCACGCTGCATCTGAAGCAGACATCGACGGCGTGCAGCCGGGTCCAGCTCCTTGTTGCTCAGTGTCTCATAGTGTTGCCGAATCTCTTTAAGAATGGCTGTAAAAATACACAGTGACATTACTACTGTATAATAGACTAGTATAATACCTACCAACTTCAAAATAGCAGTTAACAGTTAAGTCAGTTTGGTTTGTCAGCAACAGCAGGCCTACCTCTTTAAATACTGCAGAGCAATTATATTTGCCATGTTTGCAAATGAACGAAATCACAACAAGTGAGTTGTGACGAAATTTCTGGGGAGCTAGGCCTACATAAATTATCACACAACATGGAGGCGCAGGCTGCCATTACGCGTTTCAAGTTATTTTTGGTCTTACTTGTCAAAATGTTTATTTTGTACATAACCAAGCAGCCAATTTCCACACCTACCTTGCACTATTGAAGATGTGAGTAAACAGACTACCTAATGAAGGCATTTTAACATCTACAGGCCTGTAATTTGGAATTTTTTGACACTGTTTCTCTGACTTACATTGATACAAACTGTCCACTTCCCGCATTTGTGACACGTTACGCTGCAAATCGTTTGGCAGCGATTCTATGCAGTCCAAGTAATCTTCCACGTACGCCGTTGATTTGGCAGTATCAAGGGAACCTTGACTAAACATGGCTTCTTTATTCCGGTGCTTTAAGTTGATAAATAACTCTCAAATGTACAGGGTTTTCTGGAAGATTTCGACAAGCAGACAACATCAGTATGAAGCTCCAACTGCAGGAAGATATTCACGGCTCCGGTCACCAAACAGTGCCGCTTGCTGCTTGTTTAGTCCGGTTCCTGACCTTACTTGTATAATATAAGTTGAAGTTGAAGCTACTCAAGGTACGATGGCATGATTTCTTTGCAGCGGCGGGGATACGACTTACTTCATTTTCATTCTTCCAAAATTCTGCAACAGAGCATGCGCTATGACCTGAAGTTAATCTTCACTGGGTTCGGTTGGGTGGTACTATTATTCCCTACAGGAGGATCACAATTTCGCAACTATTATAAAACTCACAAAAAATCATAGAAAGTCCATTTTACCTACTCAATTTTATAATAAATAAAGTAGGATATATTTGGAAAAGAGATAAAATTACTATTTACTTCCTTTAGAGTGTTTTACATAGCATAACAAAATAATGTGAAAAGCCCTACCTCAATGAAAATCAATACGTCAGGGTTATACAGCTGCAGATCTGCTGATCGATCACAGTCATGTAACCTGTGTCCGAAAGTTTTGGTTGGCTGCGGCTGACCGCAATGGCTGCACAGTGTACGTGCGTGAGGGAAGATGGTAGCCGCTGACCGAAGGTTTCCGAGTACATGTACACAGCTCTGACCAGCTGTGGATGGTCATTTAAGATATAGACCAGCAGCGCAGTGTTAATGTTGCCGATCACGTACCCTTGCTCCATGATCCATCGGAAGTGACGGATTTGGGACGTAGGCCTACAAAACATTGTGAGACATTCACACTGAAAACATCATTTGTGCGATACTTAAGTGATATTAAGCTGAGATATGATACCTCGGGTGCCGCAAAGTACAGTTTGGAGTGCTGGGCATTTTTGTAAGTTTTTCAAATCGGGGCAGATATGGAGTGGCAGACGATGGTGCTTTTCTGGAAGCTCTACCATGCCAAATGTAATGAGTGTGTCTCTGGCGTCGTATTCAAGAAGTCAATTGGACACGGTTCAGAAGATCGCTTTTAACAGTAGGAAAGGTCTTACGAATCATGAACAAACGCACTTAAGTGCTGTGTACATACAACATCGAAGGCACCATAAACCTCACCATGCTTACCCAATACGATGCAGTTTGGCTAGAAATATGAACCCGAAGATCGCCAATTTTGCTAGATATTTCAGCACAAGTTGCCATGGAAATGACAGACCAGTTCTGTTTCATAAGCAGATTAGTGATGTCTGCGTCAACATCAAAACACATAAGCACAGTGGAAACTTTACCGGAAATGGGACGCTTGTTGAACGTGAGAAGATCGCCGATTTGAAGAGATCATCCCCTGTGATAGCTGGACCTAATTTAGCAGATGGAGATGTTTTGCATGAACGAACTGGACACAACACAGGCATTCTGGTCGTAAACTCATTAACAAAACAGCAACTGAAAAAGGAACCGTTAGTCCTGCGGAATCAAAATGTGGCAACTTGGTAAACAAAATTCATTGTATTTGTACATTCGTTAAATGAATAGGCCTTGATAAAAACTGAAAATCAGGCCAGAGGCTTGGAGAAGTAAAAAAAACATGGTTAGCAACCCCTCCTGCTTGGTTTTATTCCATATGTTTTTACCTCAGGAAACGAAAAAACCAATTTCTGTCAACTAATCCATTAAAAAATAAAACACATGCACTGCTGAATTGGAACTTCTAACTTTGGACTCAGTTGACCACTTTCCACATCTTGCAGTGGACTGTGTCATTGCCAAACAAGTCTTGGGGCACGGGGCCATATGACCCTCATCAGAACATTTTTAATGGCTTCCAATTCTTGTGAAACTATGCTTCAGCCTGTGAAAGCAAACTACATCCACCTGTCGCCATACTGAGTTCAATTGCAGAATACCCTGCCACCCCACACGATCAACCTCATACTAGCCAGGTACAGGTCAAAGTGTCACACTTTTCTCAAGGGATTTTCACCTTGTACCCATGTAACCATGTAACTAATCATTCCAGGGGTCGTTTTTTAGAGTGGCGGGGCATTCTGCAATTACGCCCCATATTGCCTGACTTTGGGATGAAAAACGACTATTAATTTGGGGGGCTTTGTTGAGAAAATGTCCATCAGTATTTCCATGAAATAGTGAAATTTCCTGCGAGGACTCTTTCCTTTGTACATTGAATCCAGAGAATTTCCAGCTATCATTTCTCAAATGGGTATTTCCCAGTCCACCAGAGGATGGATCAAATTTCATGAAGCTGAAACAGACTAGTTATTGTACAATAAACATGTACCTGCACTTACAAACCAGAAGAGAATCCATTACATGTAAATGTGTAGCATGAAATTGGACCTGGTGACCTGGTTCTACTGAATAGTGATTCAGAACAGCACTGTAAATAGTATTTTGGTAGGAGAAGCACTTAACCCTACCTTGGGTGTGGTGTTACCATGGTGAATGCAAAGATACTGCAAACTGTTAATTCTTTATTCATTATCTGGCAGGTATTCATGTGGTCCAACAGTATATGACAGCCCACATCTAGGCCATGGAAGGTAATGATTAACGTTTCTTTAAAACAAATCATAGAAAAAGCCTCTACATATCAATTCAATTGGACCTGTACAAAAATTAACAATTTCTTGAAGAAAATTTAGATTGAAGTGTCATAAAATGGTCCACCGAAGAGAGCTTATACAAATGCATTTTTATTTGTACATGAGAACATGCACATACACATATATATTAATTGAAGAACTTTGCCTTGTCCAGTTGTTACGTCCGGTTTGACTTTCTTCGTCGGATTCTGGCCGAGTACTATGACATCACCGTGGTTCAGGTCCTTGGTATCACGGACATTGACAGTAACATCATCCAGAGGGCACGCGAGGAAGGCATGGATTTCTACAAGTTGACTAAGAAGTATGAAACCGAATTCTTCCGAGACCTGGAAAGGTTGCAGGTAAAATAAAAAAAAATCAATTTTGAAAAAGTAAAAGAATAAAACCTT
Source organism: Acanthaster planci (assembly GCF_001949145.1). The sequence goes on from NW_019091363.1 coordinate 2,918,679, forward strand.
AAGAGGTTTAATGACAGCATCAGCATATTCATTAGCATATTCATTAGCATATTCATCTGCATATTCATTAGCATATTCTTCTAAACATCAAGCGGTTCATTTAGTTAAATTAGAGGACTCACCAAAACTTTCAATAGTAGAATCAGCAGACTAAATCCCTTTTATTATGTCCAGTGTTTTTAAAGTGGTCAACACATTGTAACTTACCTGCAGATATGTCTTTATCCTGCCCCTACCAGAAATGTTATTAACGACCTCAAGAACTGAACTAAATTCTCCAGCAACACATGTATATGAATTGTCCCTCATATTTTTGATTTAGAACACGGTAGCCCTAACCTAGAAGGATTAGTGTAAATCACATAAAATCTTGTTGGATTTGGCAAGGTGAGAGGTAAAATATTGAGATGGTGTAAAAGTTGAACAGCCAAAAATGCCTGTGTTGTGAAATTTCTTCCTTTTTTTCACAGGTTTTGCCAGCGACAGTAAATCCACGAGTGACTGATCATATGCCACAGATCATCAACTTCATTCAAAGGGTTATCAAGAATGGTTATGCTTACCCTACAGAAAGTGGTAGGCCTTCTCGCAATTTACATTTCATTCATTTAGTCGAGATCTGACATTGGAATTGAAACTCAATGCAAGGAAATTGAAATTTAAAAAGTAAAAACTATACTCAATTAATGGAAATGAGGATGAAGTTCTTCCATACAGTCCTCTATTTTTGGAACTGTAGTGAACCTTAATGTTTGCAATACAACTGATGTATGTGGAAGAACCATTGGACTTGTCGCAGAAAACTGTAAGCAGCTGTCACTAGACCCTGCTGGAACTATTCACTGATGTTATTTGTTGATCGCAACAGCCATGAGTGGCCATGTCTAATGCGAGAAATAACATCTCAGTGCAGAGATTGTGCAGTGTGCTCAGTTGAGCTCGGCTGGTAATTTGTGTACACATGCCGGGAAGAGCACCATGCTTGCATCATGTACATGTACCTCCATACTACTTCATGCTGTTCACTGTCATTGGAATAATTCCAAAATGATGGCATTCCTTGGACAGATACCAACATCATTATTTTACAGCTTATGAGACCTGTGCAAGCCAACACGGTCTTACTCCTGTGGAGTAATTGTGAATAAGGAAATGTGTACTACCCGATTATATTTTTTTCTTGGAAATAGCCCTCCACCCAAAAGTTTTTACAATGTGATTATACATGGACAAGAAAATTTGCTTGTTCTTAGCGGTATGTTCTCTCTCTGTGTTTTCATGTTTGAACCACGTTCAAAGTAAATGAGAAGAAAGTCAATCAATTGTAATTGCAATGTTTCCATGTCATTTCCTGACAGGCAGCGTGTACTTTGATGTGCAGGCCTTTGGCGCTCATCGCTACAAGAAGCTAGCCACACACTTCATGGAACCAAGGAAGACGGATACCAACAAGAAATCACAAGAGGACTTTGCTTTGTGGAAGGCCGCAAAGCCTAATGAACCATGGTGGCATTCACCTTGGGGAAATAGAAAGGGACGACCTGGTTGGCATATTGAATGCTCTGCCATGTCTAGGTAGGTACAGCTTTGTCCCCGTAGGCTGCATGCGTAGCCCTTCACCAGCCCTTTGCTGTGTAGAATCCAATTATGATGCTGATTGGATATTTGATCAGAACAAATAAACGTACATTTAAATGCACTGTGCACATGTTTCGAAGGTACTGTTTGTTATATGCACTCTTGTAATGTCAACTGTAGTTACAAGGTGTATTTACTTTTGAAAAGATTAACTTGACGTTTGACTACAGTCCTAATTTACATATTTGGATGTTTAAATTGCCAAAAGTCTGGGGTTAAGATGGCACCAGGCATGGTGGGAACCACCAGCAATATGTAGCGAAATCATACCTGTGGTAAGAAGATTGAGGTAGGCAGTCTTTGGAGTCCTGCATCCAATATCAGAAATTTGCTGAGCCAAGAAAATGTTTGCTTAGCATGCAGTCTTATTTATGTGACTGGCACTCAGCTGTAATTTAGCTCAGAACTGATTTTAGCAAATGTGATTAGTTGTTAGTTTATAACCCATTTCTTGTTAGTTAACTCTTGTAAGTTAGGAATTTGTAGAACCTCTTAACCTTGAGTACAAACCGTTGCTACATATTCATTATAGACGACCTTGAGAATATCTACCTTATGCATGTGGAGTCTTGTTCACAGGTTGAATTTCTTTTGAAAGAACTTACATTGCCATTTTGGGCCCAAAGCTTTCATTTTTGTACACAGAGTATGGGAAATGTGTAGAAGTATTTTTTAAATGGCATAACCTCTGTTTCATACATTTGTTTTGTGATCAAATTTGAAGTAGCTGTTCACAGTTGATTCATAGTAACTTTGTCATGGTTAGCTAAAGTTGTCTTGAATTGTAAGAAAAACAGTAAAAGTGATACATATATATATGAATATATATACAGTGGTGTATCATAGCAAGTAGAGGTATGTTAGAGGTCAAAAGAATCCAAAATTTGACTTGACCAACTTCCAATATTATTAAGAAGCAGATTAGTAGGAACCATGCAACAAAGCAGAACATACAGAGGAAAACTTCTGAAACCTCTGCAGCTTCATCTAACTTCACCCGTGAATTGCAATATTCAAGCAAATAATGTCACGACCAAGTAGTGGAGCTTGCTAAGGCTGTCTTTGCTCCTTTCAAGACATCACAAGTCCATGACCTCTGACTTCGACGTTACTGGTTTTGTCTTTACTTTGTGAATGTTTTAATCATGCTAAGTTTGCCAACAGAGTCCATATTACCAGTTTTTATGCTTTTCATCAAAGGTTGTGGGCATATACTTGAAAAGTGCTTTCAAAACTGAATTTACTTCTCTAACATGTCTAAAGGAATGTAGCAACTTTGTTTTAGCACAAAAATATGGCCGTGAAGGCTACATGTTACTTTTGTATTACTTGGAGCGTAGAACCTGGTTTCATTACGGTTAAGTCTTCAGATGTGGAATCAAAGGGCGCTAGTGAAACAAAAAGCTTGTGCCTCTTCTTCTCAGTCCTTTTCTGCTTTTAAGTGTTTCTAATTGTTTATTGTTTTTTATTGCAGTGCAATATTTGGAGAGAATCTTGACATCCACACTGGAGGTCGTGACCTTGCCTTTCCCCACCACAACAATGAGATTGCGCAGTGTGAGGCCTGCTTCAATTCTAAGTCATGGGCAAGGTACTTCCTCCATTCAGGTAAATAAGGGTGGATGCATGTAAATTGTTGTACCAAGTGTACTTGAAGTAAGGCCATTTCCCAAAATTTCCTACAGAGAAAGGGTTTTGCCCATCCCCAAGATGCATCACACTTGCTTATAATCAAAATACATGTGCAAACATTGTTGGCTAGTTTCCCATCATGACCATGAGGTTACTAGTGTACATATGGTAGTGATGTGAATTGTCCATTATTTTCAAGAATTGTCAATTGTAAATACTATTTTCCATAAAATAAGGAGAGTTTTTATCACTTTTTTGGCAACTTTTATAGCTTTTGTAGCACAAATGGAAATAGTCCAGACTGAAATCTGCATAAAATTGAATGCCCCATGCAATTAGCACAAACAATATAAGCAAAAACTAAAAAGTTTCTGACCCACTGGCACCATTTCGAGGGCATGTAATTGAAAGCAAATCAAATTTGTTTAGCCCTAGCTAAAGTGTCCTTGTGCAGTTATTCTGTCTGATTTGCTGTTGTTTAATGATCTGAATTTTGGAAATAGCCTATAAAGATTAAAATGTAGCAGCATAGGCCAAGTTTGATCAGTGATCATCTGTCAACTATGAGGTCAATTTTCCTGGATAGGTTACTAGGCAACATTGACTTGGTCGTATTGGATCCTATTGACATCTTGTAGAGTTGCATGAATTCCTCATCAGGGTGCAGAGCATAACATTCTTTGAAGTGATGCTTGAATAGGATTTACAAAGACAAGTAAAATGCAAATATCCTCAGTGAGCTGAAAATGCAGGTTTAAATTTTTTCAGGGCATTTGTTTCGTAAGAGTGACCCCAACAAGATGTCAAAATCGCTGAAGAACGTTGTGACCATTGACGATTTCCTGCAGTCCTACACAGCCAATCACTTCAGAGTCCTTTGTCTCATGTCCAAGTACAACAACGGTGAGTTGTAGCAGTGAAAAAGAAGAATCTTTTGAGAAGGCAAGAAGCCAGATCTGGATTGTTGTAAGAAGCACTCCTTTGCATTATTTCTTGATTAGTGAATCAAAGATGTTAATGTTTCATAGATATGGAATATTCTGAAGAGACTGTACATCATGCTGTCAAGATATGCAAGCAGCTGGCTTCCTTTCTGAACGATGCTGATGCCTATGTTAAGGGTCAACTTATGGCACAGGAAATCAGCGAGGCAGCTCTTATGCAAAAGTCAGTAAAATATTTTGATCTTATTCCAACATCTGCTCAGGACAATGTGATCATTATTTGCAAACTGGGAATTTCGTGTTTTGTGGTAGATTGCCTTATCATGATCAGTTGGTAACAATTGTCAGGGGTGAGATTTCTCAGCTTTTTAGCTGATTTCAGCTTTTTTTGTTTGGCATTTCAGCTTTTTTTCCCTCACTGGCTGTGTACAAAAGTATAGGAAATTTTCACAGTTCGGCTTCTTTATGCTTTTTTCAACTGTTTTCAGCTATTTTTATCATTGGTCAATCTCACTCCTGAATTGTAGAGCAGTACTTGTAAGGACTAGTGGGCAGAACTTCTCAAGTCAATTCACAAGTTGTTCAAATAAAGTGTGACAGACACATTTCTTTACCACTTTTCATTTTGCCACCTGTGAATCGGCTTGTGAAAAGACTTGAGACTTAACTTGTGATGGACTTTACTATAACACAGACTGGAGGCAGTCCGTACCAATGAGGAGATTAGAAAACACTGGTTATTCCCCTTGAGGAGTGTGTTGTTTCTTACACAATACACTCCTTAACACAATTTGTATTGTGTAAGGGATCATTCTTTTATGGTCCCAATTTGCGACATGTCTCTTCAATAGAAGTTTGTTTCCTCATTTTATTCTTACCGTAAAGACTTGCAGATACCCAGGCCACATTCATGAAGGCTGTAGCTGACGATTTTGACACTAAGCGTGGACTGGATGCAATTATGGAGCTGGTACGAATGGCAAACATGGCTATAGGGGGTAAACAGCACCAGGTAAAAAGCAACGAGTTTCCTTCAGTTCTTGATAATTTTACATGGAAGTACACGTACTTCATCCCCATGTCTGTGCGTGCATGTCACATGCTGCACAAAAGTACCCTATCTAGTGCTGATACATGTATCTACCCTTCCCAATTGATAACTTTTTGGAGGGATTTTCTGTCAATGCGAAGTTGTTTTAGTACTTCAAACTTATGTAGTGTACAGCAGTTGTGGACAGAATGCAGAATCTTTGGTGTTTTTTACATGAACATGGTTTCGGGATCATGAGTTATTGAAGTCCAAAGGTATTAGTTTGCAGGCTTTGGTATTTTCTGTCATCTCATACAAAATTTTGTCAGCATAGTAAAAACCCATGCAGCACAATGTGGTACATAGGCAGATTCTAGATTTAATTTCCCAGCTTGATTGAGGTTTATCAGGGGGACATGGTCAATTGTGCAGTGCCTAAAATATTCCCACATACCTTTCATAATGATGATTAGCAGGAAGGCAATTCCATATGAAAATGGAGATTCCATCTTCAGCCCCATTATTAAACATATTTTCCCTCCAAAAATGAAAGTGCAGTTAAGGTAATGATACGTTTTGGTCAAAAATCTCTCCTTCAGAATGACCTGCAATTAGGTTGGTAACAGCTTAACCAATTTTCCATTTTTGTATGGAATTTACCAGGAGTTACTTCCTTACATAATGCACTGTGGAACTCAGCCAATGTTTTTGAATCTTGCCTCTTGATGTTAGGCGTGTTGTGTCAGTTAAGCGTTTGCTTCTTTTTCTTTTTAGCAACATATGAATGTGCCTCGATGCCCGGGTGCAATAGCTGGTGTTTCCTCCTACATCAATAGGACGCTTCAGGTGCTAGGAGTCAAGTTCCAGAGTCGGAAGGTGCTTTTTCCTTGTCTATGTTTTTGGAACCTGATATTACAAGCTGGTCCCTGGGGAAGATTAAACCACCAGGTGTAAGGGAGCATCTTGAAATTGAACATTTGCCTGTTCCATTTGGAAATGATCTGGAATCTTTCGGTAACACACAGAATGCCAAACTAAAATGTGCCACATTCAGAGTCAGAACAAGATTTTTGGAAAGTAAACATACTTGTTTTTTTTATATGGAAACATCTGATTTTCTGAAGTTGAGGCAAGTTAGAAGAGTACGTTTTAATTATGGATAGGTTGGTTCCTTGATGGGTTAGTCACAGCATTTTACCTTAATGAAAGGCTCATCAAGCAAAGAGAAAATTCTTGATTTTATTGATTGCTTAATACAGATCGTCTTCCAGTAACAAACAGTGCAGAAACTCAAAACTTTAATACATGTTTAAGAGGTAGACAAGCTGATAGCTTCATCTCTCTAGATTTGGTAGAATTTAAATATCAAGTCCTTTTCTGCTTGGCATACTGCTAGTCATTCCTGTCAGCAGTCTGCTGCAGCTTTTCATTTTAAGTGAAATCAGTGAATTGTCTGGTTTGCACATTTATAAAGATAATGTCTGTGAATATCGTCATTAGTCACCTTTGTAGAATAATGAGAAGCACGTGACTACATACACTTTAAGACTGACCAAATGGAAACCTATTTGCATCTATTATACCACGCAGGATGTAGCAGCTAGCCGATCAACCAAAGCACTGTCTTCTACTATGGACACGCTCATCAACCTGAGGAGTGAGGTCCGAAAGTGGGCACTAGAAACACCCCTGGAAGATGACCTCAAAGGGTCAGAGGTAAAGCAAACGGAAACAGGTGAGTACAGAGGGTGTTTGAACTTTGTTTACAATCTTTTGGCAAATTTATAACTAATGTGCAGTAGCAGTGCATAAAGACTGCCACAGTTTAAGTTAGATGCAGTTGTGCTTTTTCAGTTGTGGCTGTAAGCCCAAACCTCTCGTAGATCATTTGTGTTCTGGTTTGCTCATGTGTTGCACAGACCATGGAAATGTAAGTTTTGTCTGAATGTCGGCAAATCCATTAGTGTCTCAGTGTGGGGGATAGGTACTCAAAGGTAATGCCATTCATATGCAAGCCCAGACTTTTTTTATAGCTATGAGTGGATTAAGGGTCCACAATTTAAATAGGACAGTATTTTTCATGAGTTATGCTTTAAAAAGGCAAACTATGGATAGCTTTTATTTGACTTATACTTTCTTAAGGAGGCATACAATTTCTTTTGTTCTGTTTTTGGCTTCAGTTGACAAACCAAAGTCTAAAAAGCTGATGTATAAGGCTTTGCATCGCCGTGCCGAACTTCTCCAAAAATGTGACAATGTCCGTCAAGGCTTGCTCCAGGCGGGAGTCCAGATAAAGGTGGGTTATGAAGTTATGGACTGCATGTAGTTCTTCTTTCTTAATCTTGGTTTTGTCTCCAATTTTGACTTGGTTATGGAATCATGTTTCAAACATTCTGAATGTGTGAAGTGTGTGAAAATTATGCTTTAAAATTTGGCTTTAGCGATGGCAGTTTGATGTTTCTTTGATATTCACGGGTGCAGCATGTTTAGGGTTGATTCTGAAGTCTAAAGTTAGAGCTTAGGGGACACAGACAGGTGGAACACCTTCCCCTACCCATAGTTACATAGTTAATCTGCCATTCCCAACGGTGAATTGGTACGCATATCTGTATGTACGCACTATGCAACCCTTATTTTTAACCAGTTTCATCGTTGGTGGTCCCCGCAAACCTAGAAATCAGGGAAAACCTGGAAATTGACTTCCCATTTTTCCTGTCAGGGAATTTGAGAAAAGTCACTCAAATCAGAAAAAAATCAGGGAATTTTGTTAGTCCGGTGGTCAGATTTTCTCGCCTGGTGTCCATACCAAACAGTGAATCCTCTGGATGATTTCATGGCTATGGTCTTTTTGTTGTATAGTTTAGCGTACTTGAAGTAAATGGCTGTTTCTCTCTGTATCAATGTAGGCCTAGCTGCGGTGCACCGATAACCTTATAACTTGTAACGCAAACACCTATAGTGTACACTACCAGACAATAATGCCAAAGTGGTGATCTGGGAATTTTTGACTTCCAGTTGGGAAATATCAGGGAATTTTGTTCCCATGAAATGCTGGGAACCCTGACCATTTACTTTTATCTCCCTGGTCTGATGTTTGTTTCAGGACCGAGGGACATCTGCAACGTGGGAGTACATTGAAAAGAAAGTCGGTGACCAGTCTTGAGCTCATGATCAGATCCAGCAGGAACGTGATGTCTACCAGCTGGTCTCATCAACACTCAAGGTATATTAGAAGTGTTGAGGACGTGGACTGGATCAGTTAGCTACCTATGAACTCAGAGGCACATGGCATGTTTGGATGGTCTCTGGACTTTGCCCTTTAGCACTGCAATTGAGCAATTCACATGCGACTGATTGAAAATATTATTGGCCTTAAACCTGACTGTCTGAAATCTCCCCAAGGCCTCTAAAGATAATTGATGGATTTTTAAGGGTTTTTTTTTGGGGGGGGGTTAGAGTCTAACTACTCACCCTGTGCATGGCTTTTATGCTACTTCAGAGCCCGTAGAGAATGTATTTTACAGTTCATTGACTCTAAAAGTCGTTGGATGCAGGGAGGCTTTTTGCAAACATTTCTAGGAAGTTGATACTGACTGCTGATAATGAACGTTGTTTGGGGAGCTGCTGAAATTTGGGCAACATTTGTAAGAGGTGTAACAAATCTGTGATAAACGTTTTAATGTTTTAATCTGGTTTTTGACATGAGGAATGTGCCATGTAAATCTAAAGTGATTGTTCATTTTCTAACCATTCTTCTATAGGACTTGTGGGTCAATTCCCACAAAGGATCCGAATATTGACTTTGGTTTCTATCCCTGCATTGCATGGATTTTACTTTTGTTCCTTTCCTTAAATAGATAGCCTCATTAGTTTTCCTTAATTCAAATGTTCTGTACAGGATACAGATTATGGTTGTTTTAGAGATTAAATCCTAATCTAAGACAAACAACACTTAGCTAAAAGTGACACCCACCTAAATAAACCCATTTTTTCCTAACTTTGCTTTTAAAAATAACTAAAGCACCGTGACACAATTTTAGCAAGGTTTGTAGCATTTCGATAATTCTCCTAAATGCCATGAATTACGCAAAGAATAACCCCTGGACAGTAATTACCCGTACATGTACAGAATTAGAAATTAATAAGAAATCAACAAATTGTTGATTCCATTGATTGAATGATCTAATGGCAGCATCTTTGCCAATGTTTGTATTGGCCCTGTGAAGTACAGCCATATACTGTTAGATTGTGTTGAGAGTATATTCACTGTACCTCTTGAACGGGGAGCATATCTGAAGGTTCCTCATAAGAACTTCATTCGATGGAAATAAAAAGGGAGTCGGTGTCGTGGACACTTTAATACTGTATACTGTATTCTTTTATGATGAATACTTCAAATCCTTGTGGGGTTCATATTCGTCATTTACCTCAACTCTACTTACCTTATTTATGTTGCATAAATATTGGAAATTTTGAGGTTTCACATACATGTACACAGCCAGTTCTGACATAGATTAACTTATGAAATATAAAATGCCCAGCCATTTCCACATCAACACACAGTAACTCTCATTGGTCAAGGTTTACGTCTAAAGTTCCAAACTCATTCCATGTTTGCTTTGGATCATTTTTCTACCTCAGCAGCTTTTTCTAGATTTTATAGACTCTAGATTTCATCACTTTCAAACTTTCGGCTGTATGGTTCATCAAAACCGACATGTAAACAGAAGTTAGTAGTCTAGAGCCACTGGTTTCATTTAGTCATAACTAACTCCACAAATGGTGTTAATTCAAACAGACATGAAGCCACGACTCTCGAAATGACAGGTGTTCTGCGAATGGCTATGGCATTATTGAGTAATCACTATGAACAGAGCATTCACAATTATTTAAGAAAACGTATTGATTGTGTAGTTAAAATAAAGTGTCCAAAAGAATAAACCTTTCATTTGCTCTTAAGTATATTTATTTGAATGTTTTGTACCTTTTTTGTTTGAGCCAAACAAATATTGACAACAGTGAAAACAGTGGTGTAGCTATAGGGTTAGTTGTGGTCAGAACTTTCAGATTAAGTTCCTCTCATTACACTGGAATGATAAATCAATTTTGTTACACGAAAAGTGAAACAATCGAGTAACACAGATTATAGCTTGTTAAAGCTTTATTAAATCTGTGATACTCTGCCAGATCTTTCCCGAGAATCTGACGTGTAAAGAAATGTATGCAATATTCATTAGCGCTTTGTACTGTCAGTGAGCACAATTAATGCGCAAAAAGACTATATATCATTTAGTTATTGTCCAATTTTGTTTCCCGTTTTGTTTGGGAGTTGTTTAAGTGTATATGACCCGGTGGCGGCGCGTAACGCAGGCTAAATGTGGGCGGGGGGGGGAGGGCACCTGCGGGGTGAACACATTTTTTCAAGGGGCACCATCAGAAAATGAGCTGGAGCTGCATTTCAAAGATTCATTCCAAGATTTCAAATGGGGACATGGGACATATGCCCCCGCTGTGTCCCGTTACGTCACTAATAAAACCCTGTAAGGCTCCGTTAATTCAAAGTTTGTAAAGCTGGACATAGAATCGAAAGGATCCACACACATAATCCTTCAAATAGTTCAAACGACAGCTTCTCACTTCGGACTTATTTTAAAAGCATCATTTGTTACATGCCTTCCATTGGAGTCTACTGCCACAATGTTCCGTGCACCTTTTATGTGACGGCCATTTCATCGTACCGAAATTTTTTTAGACTTTCATTCTTTCAAATAATTGAAAATGCATATAATTCGTCCAATAATGTCGTTTTGGGCTTTTTTGATGATTCTGCCATGGGGCATTATTATTAGGGCCGACGTCTTCATTTATTTCCATGACAGCTTTCCCACAACACTACTGCTCACATAATTATATTTGTAATCTGCTTCACCAATTCCTCACAAAATACAGGTTTTGAATGAAACCCTAGTACCACTTAGCATGATTAAAAACTGTCCATCCATCCGAGGAATTTCCTCAATTTTCACACTTCCTAGTTCCGGGGAAAATAGAGAATAAACAAAGTTTGTATGTAAAAGACTTTGCATTTTTATAAAATAAACACCACATTTTTGCATAAAACACATTAAAACAAACGAGGAAATATTAGCCGCCTCCTGCATCACGTTGTTAGGATAGCATTAACCATTGAATGAGTATAAAACTTTCAAAATTAAAGGCTTGGGTTTAAAAAAGTGAGTACTTTTTAGGCTTGGGAGTTTGAAATGAAATAGCATATACATACTTACATATCCGTCATTTCTAAAAGCAGAGACCTGCAATGAGTATCTCTAGTTTGTCAGTGTTCTAAGTTTGAGACACGGCTGAGGTTTCACTGCTGTATCTTTAAGATGTAGCTTGCAGACTTGCAGTGGGAAGGATGGAGACGGAGTCTTCACCCTGGATTGATTGAAACTTGCATGTCTGCATGTGCAAATAGGCCTTACTGTCTGAATGCAACGGACACTGTGCTCAGATAATGACCGCATGCTAGTGACTTTCAATTAACTTTCAATCAATAGAAACTGAAAATAAAGAAACCATCGTGAGTTATTTCTATTAATAGTTTTCAGAACAGGATTTATTAAAGCGCAGTTTTTCCAAAAGATACATGTGTTGATGCACTTTAATTTCACACGGTATAGCTGAAATTTCCTTTAACCATAAACACTCAAAACATTCAAAGAGATCGTCAAGATTAACAACAATGTGATTTTGAGTAATGAACAGTAATAATTACCTTAACCCATTACAACAATAAACCACCCAAACAGAGATTTCTCAACAAATAACAATTTTTCAACAAAGACGCGTCTGTTCGTCCTCGGATGCGAAGTCGAGGGTGGCCATCGGCCAATGTTACTTAAGAAGGTTATGTTTAGTCCATAAAGTTCACATCCAAATTAATAAATCAGAGCACTAGTATTGAAAGAGGAAAATGCGAAATCATGTAATTTTAGTAACCAATGAATGCGTTTTTGCACATTAGGTGAGCCTCAGCATATGTTTCATTTACATCCATTAACGATTCCAGAAATATTTATATAACAGTATTCAGGACCCATTTCTTTCCTGAAGTTCAAATCCTACTATTATCCGAGATTTTGTTAATAACTCCAAACAAAGATAAAATTATTGCGTTTGCATCCTCAGTTTTTAACCGTACTCATATTTCCATCATTACCTTTTTGGTGCAAAGAAATATTTAATCCTGCAGCTTCTCTAACTTTAAATCCTTCAAATCCACAATACTGTGCTTACATAACAAAACTGCACTTTCATTCAATTACAGGATTTCATAAACACCTCCCGTCCTCTTTGCAGTAAAAATTTCAGCTAAATCCGAGTTGGCCACCTTTGCCCCCAAAAATCAAAATATTCTATGACCCCGGACAGAACTGCACTATTATTCAATTACATGTTCCCTGTTTCCCCTCTGTTTCCCACCGGTAGATTCATATCTTTGAATCTTATATTCAGGATGTCTCCTGTTTCGATAAATGTGCAACCATTTGTAACCACTCCTAAAAGTTGAGTATTTTCCAATTCACATATACTAGTACAAAGATTACACATGTAAAAGCATAAACACATTAAACAAAAATGCATTTTAAAACCTCGATCTGATAACGAGTACACAAATGTTTCATGCTTGCTGAATTAAATTATAATCAATTTAAATTTAGCTTTACACCCTGATTTTTAAAATACATCTTGATAATGCTACCAGAGGAGTATCAGAAATCCATAGAATTGAAATTAAGGCAATAAAAAATAAATGAAATGTAAATAGACCTTTTCCCAAATCTCCTTGATAGAGTATTTGGACCACAAAATGTTTCTGATCGTTAAATCTGATCACAGTTAAAAATGAGAGTAAACTGATACCGTATTACAAACAGATTTTACAAAGTACTTTTGGCCTTACGACTTTACGTGAGTAAGCGGAAAATATTAATTTAAAAAGTCGGAACATCTTATTCCCACGTTTAAAACCGACCGTTAAGATTTATTGCAAACTCCTTAAGTCACTGAACCGCGTTTTCATTTCTTACCTTAAAATTCTCTTCTCATTCTCTAACGCTCCCCATGTGGCCGACGGAAAATTGAAATATTACTATTATTGTTTATACGGCCAGACGTAAGATTTCCGATTCTTCTTGCTTTCTATTTACCTACAATACACAATTACCCTAGAGCAATATATTACATTTTCGGAACTTGTCTGCTACATCCAAAAGGCGTGAATTATGCTTCAAATTCATGAAAAAATATAATTTACACGATCCTACATTTTGCTGCGTTCAATTAAGCTGTGTTTTAAGATACTCTTCCATTACAATATTACGAATCTCATTATGGTAATTTGTATGGATTTCGCATCAATTATGAAGCAGCAGGTTGCTGTCATACAAAACTCTTGCAAAATAAGCAGGTCAACCTCACTGCCTAAGCCTTCAAAGAACAGATGCACGAAGGAAAAATGCGGGTCATTCGTAAGACTATACACACATACCAATAAAATGCACTTTGTACATTCTCCGCAAAATAACCAATCGGATATATATTTTCATGAACCTTTAAGATGTCGTGAGTATCCAAGCTGAACTAATCAATTAAACCCATAAATTGACATTTCGGGTACGTGCAACCAAAATCGGTTATCACGTCTAACCGCATTAAGGATGGAAAATGCCTCTCTGGATTGAAAACAAAACAGTTTTGCATATTCATTACTGAAATTCTATACCGTACTTAATATGTAAAGTTAATTAAAATCAAAATACATTTTACACAAAACGAAACATGGCTAAAACTAAGACTAGTAAATACGTTCATTTAAAGTAAGCCCTAAAAAGGGCATCTCTCCAGGATGTGTACTGTTTCAACAACACGCCGATCTTATGAGCACCACTTGCGCTGTGGAATTATAAGTAATTACACTCTGACTTAATACGTGCGTCATATTATACTTCCAAGGTTTCTGACCTGACATTGATGCAACCATTTTAAGATCTCTGTCGTCGATGTCCTGTTTCTCAATATTGGCTAGGTGTTATGACAGTGAGAATGTACGCACAAAATCTACAATAGTTCTGGAAAGCAAACACAACCAACAAAACCCTACATCTAGAAACATCATCTTACGCGTGTACAAATGTTACCTGATTACTGAAAGCTTAACAATCCACAGTTTTACACAATGACTTGAAGATGCTCGTGACAATCGAATATTTGCGGCATATTATTCATATTTTAGTCATTCACGTAAATAACAGCGTCCATATACATATATATGTACCTGAATTTTATAACACTGCCATTCCAACAAAATCTTGCCATGGGTGTATGGACAACACACACAATTATCATCGTCATTCCTTCCCATAGTGCTAATTCTACATCACAGTTCAATAATAGTAAAATATTATTGTAACAGAAACTACAAATAACTTTTGCCGCAGCGTCAGTACGTGTAAGAGAAAAACAATAATAAATCCACTACATCGAAAATCACGTAAGAACTCTTTGGAGTCTTTTAAACAGCTCTCAATTCTTGACTTGGTGAAAAAGAGGTATAATTTTTTTTCACTCCAAGAGTGATCACTTGAAAAATCAAATGTGCTACGAGTATGCTACGAGTTCGCGTAAAACAAGCACAAAGAAGTGTTTATATCCGCATAGTATCATTTAAAATACCCCATTACATTAACAAACTACGAATTACACTTCATATACATGGAAACAAACCACGTGATTCTCCCGTATTTGTTTCTGTAATATGCCCTAACGCGAGGCAATTTTTTCATTATAAGATTAGCTATCTTTTACAAGTTAATTGGTACGACATTCACATCAATAATTCAGTAGCAAGGTCCTGCCACATAAAACTTTGCAGTTTAATAGCAAGTTAATATCACGAAGTCCAGTTTTCATCATGCTGTTGGTACGAGGCAAATGCACACGTGTCAATACAAATAATGTAATTATTATGTTAAGCATAATGAGCATAACAATCTTACAAATTTACATTAATTTCAAAGAGTCGTGGGATTCAATCTCAACTGAATCAGTTCAGTTTCGCAGCTAAATCGTGGCTAAGTGTAAATACAAAGCATCCACGTACAACATGTAACAGAACAAAGAGTGAAACGCTTTTAGAAAATGCAGTAAATAAAACCTCGTATTCTAGAAACATCTAGAAACAATGATGTATATATAAATGCATAGAGATAACTGAATTAAATTTACTCCACTTAACACACTCTTGGAAATGGTACTGGTGCAAGGTATTTTAGAAAAATAGCGAGAAGTGGAATGTCAAAAACAGGACTACATAATATACGAAATCTAAACACGTTTTCCAAAACTCCTTGTTATACGTGTTTTGTGTGGAAAGTGTACCTTATTTCTATCATCATGCATTATGATAGTGTAAGTTCAAATCATAGTACGATAAGAATAAACTGCGTTCGTTCGTAGGATGAAGGGAAATACAAATAACTTCCGCTACAAAGGGCGTAACACTGAAAGCGCGTCCGTTAAGAAGATCTAAATAAACATTTGGACTACGTCTAATTCTTTACGTTCGAGTACTTTTACAATAACATAAACGTGTTGTCCTCGTTTTTGGTCGCTCTAACTGCTTTTCATTTCTAGTCTTGTTTTTGGAAAGATCATTCTCTGAAACTCCAGATTTGATTGTGTGAATTTAAACTATTACTAGATCGTTGTTTTAAAAACCAATTTATGATTTCATAAATATTCAAGTCTTAAAATGTCTTGAATTCTTTATAGTTTCTTCTAAAAATATTTCGAAATGTAGGGAGGTTATATATGTGGAGGACAAAAAGAGGCCATCTGCTTTTCTGCCAACAGAATGGTAGAAAAGCAGATTTTATGTTCTGGTAACATGCAATTTTGACTTTTCTACTTTTTTTCCAACTCAAAAAGCGAATGAACATTGTTTGGTTATGCATTTTTCTATTTTTTTTTAAGACTTTACCTTTTCTTCACTCGCTGGCGGCCGAAAAACGGCCATCTGTTTTTATGCTTTCGAGCAGGCAGAAATTTGGATCGAATATTTTGACGACAACCGTGAATTCAACTTTTCTGCTTTTGTGATGTACATGTAGTTTCTTTTTTAAGTGTAATAAAATTAAAGAATCGAAGTATTTTAAATGCAGTCTTCTCATCAAGTTCACTAAAACAACATCACACTCAAAACTCTTACACGAAAAACTGCAACAAGTCACGAATCCAAGACAAAATTAAAAAAAGAAAGACTTCCAAAATAGCGCCAACTGATTTGAATGTCTGTTCACAAATTGCAAAAAGACAATAAGTTACAACAGCCGTCCTAAAACTTCTCCAAAACAGAAGAGAGAAAAAAAATCAAATGTCAAAAATATAGACACAGTGATTAACTTATCAGCTAATGATTAATTTCAATGATTAACTCTAATGATTGACTCCTACTTCGTTCATTATATTTCGAAGTGTTGTAATTACACAAAATAGTAATTCGGCGAACTTTGTATCAGCAAAAACGTGCTTTAGTACGTGTGTGGATAATGATCATGACACAGAACCGAAACGGGGGCGATAATATATAAGATCTTGACCCTTAATTTCAGATCATGTTGGTTAATGGAATAAGGTGCACACACAGGAAGGCAAATGAAGCATAACATCAAATTTCAAGAGCAATATACAGGTAAGATCCATTACAGCGCGAAGAAGCTTCTTGCTCCAACCATGCTGCTTAAAACACACGAATACCAATTATGTCTTGGACAAGATTCAGCAGTTCTTCACACTTCTTTAAAACGTTGTAGGTGCTGAAATGACGGTATTCCTGTCCGCTTGTCTGAGAGTTACCATTCTGCGGGTAGCGTGGTTTGCTGAAGTGGCAGTCCAGACTAACGAGCTCTAGTGTTATGTCTAACAGTTGGTCAGAGGTTACATCCTTATGTCGGCAAACAGCTCTTGCCAGACACACCAAATCATTGACACTGGTATCTGGGCGTCCATCCAGACTGTACTGAGCAGCTTTGAGAGCCGTCTCTGCAGCCTGATGTACCTGGAAGGCAACCCACTGACTCTGGACCGGTCTTTGCTTGCTCGTCAGTTCTGCTGACTGAAAGTGTTCCTGGGCCTGCCGAAACCACAATCGTGCTTTTCGTGGATCTGGAGTTTCTCTCGTGAAGGATGGTGGCACAAAATAACTGTCTGATGCGCTCGATCTGGCGCTATGCCGACTTTGGTGATATCTCTCTTGATATCTCGTAGCCTCCTCCCTGTCCCTTTCAACTTCTGACTCCCAGGAGGAATACTGATCAGAACAGCTCCGGCCGGACTGATTCCCCTTTTCACGCATTTCTATTGCCTGCTTCAGGAACTGGAATGCCTTATTAGCACGTTCCTGCTGTCCTGGATTCTTGTCGGGGTGCCACTTGCGATAGAGACGCTTCAAAACCCTCCTGCGCTCCTCTGGTGGCAATGAAAATACTTCCTCAACCTCCCTCTTAATCTGCTCTTCATCTTCCTGCATGTGTTCTGGGAGAGCAGATTCAAAATTTGCCGCTGGAGCCTCATCCGTAGACTCCCCAGTAAAATGAATGACTGACGTGACTGGCTGCTTTTTGGGTCGCAGAAATTTATAAAGCGCAGTTACTTTCACAACGATGGGGTCCTTTTCTCCAATGTCAATTCTGTAGCGTCTTCGTAAGCGAACTTGTGCATCCTTGTCAATCTGCTCTAGGATCTTAGCATAAATTTTCTCAGTAGCAGCATTGACTGGTGTTGAATCAGACGGCATCCATTCGCCAGAGCCTAGTGCCAAACTATCACTCTCAGAGGTACGCGACTGGTCTCTTTCTTCGATGCTTCTTTCATAAGCAACTATCTCGTTTTCGTTGAAACGGTTGTATGGATCTTGATCAAGGAGGTGATGAATATCTGCGGGTATCAGAGACCCGAGTCTGTACTCGTCCGGCTGAATAGCCTTTGTAGTAAGCCCCCTAATGTCATACTCTGGGATGTCTGATTTGGAGAGGATTGTATTCATTTCATCAAGACTGTGACAATCCAAACTCCTCGCACACAGGCTTTCATGATGGGAATTCAATATACCTCCAAGGAGAGCATTGCAACTGCTTGCAATCTGTCCAAAAGTCAAACTTCTCTCCTTAGATATGGGTAGTGAACCATGTTCAAGGTGAACTATACCTGTTTGTGCGTCAAAGTATGCCTTCAAAGTGTACTTCCGTTCGGCAATTTTCCTACCTTTCTTGTCGTACAAGCCGAGTTTTAATTCAGTCTTGCAGACAAGTTTGTTGAATTGCTGCAGTTGTACAATGCGTTCTATAATTTCTTTACTAGGTTGCTTGTCTTCCTGTTGGTGCTGTTTTAGCCTGAGCAAGACTCGAGTCATCTCCTCAGAATTCACCTTACGTTTGATGCTTTCCAGGTACTCGCAATGCTGTCTAGCGGGGCAGTCTTCATTCGTGTCCAGAGGCTTTGCATTCATTTCATCTCCAAGATTCTTAGGTCGGAGGTGCCTCGGAATAAGTTCAATGAGAGAAACTTCATCTTTATCTAATATTCTGCACTGTTTAATAGGCACAATAAATTCTCGGTCTGTGGATGAAAGCTTGAATTTCCCCATTTGAGTGAGATTAGCATAATACAAATCTGTTGCCTTCCTCAAGAATCCCTTTGAGCTAGGCACATAAAGCTCTGTGATGGAAGTCTCGCATTGGCCATTTGCACGGTCCAAAAACAGCAACATTGCTCGAAAAGCGCCAACTGCTGTTTCCCATTCGTTGGGACTGAGACGATCTTCACCACATTCCGCGTGCAATGATGACAGTACAACTGCCAGCTGGTCAAAAGAACAGGAACGCTGTGCACCAAGTAATCTTAGAAGCACATCAAATTGTGCCAAATCTCTGGGAGCTTCAAAAAGGTAGGGTCGCAAACAAGTTTGAAGGCGTTTTTCCATATGAAACACCAACTGATCTGCCCTGACCAATATACGTCTATCTTCCACAAGGCATATGGGTGTATTCTGCAGACGGCGCTCAATCTGTGCACCGTACTTAGTTACGTCTAATCCTGTCAAGTAGCGCAAAATCTCATCAACGATGTCTTTAAATTTCTCTCTCTCTTCCTCAGTCAGCGTATCATCTTTGTGGACAGCATTTTTCTGCTCCAGCAGCCCACAGATGTTTTGGGTGTGTGTAATAACCTTGTCAGCAACTGATTCTGTTTCAATGCCAAGGCAACCATGAACAGTAACGCCCTTCTCTATGGTGACGTCCATTGGAATAGCTCGATTTGGCAGTACCATGCAAACTGACCACACAAGTTTCAGATATCTCTGAGACACTGATCCTTTGTAAGCGATGAATGAACATCCTTGATAGTTGCCAGAGCAAGCAGGGTGGATGTGAAGCAGTTCTTTGCTGACTGGAACCGAGGGTATAAATTTAATGGTAGCAACTGTTTTTAGAAAATCTGGATCACGGAGCTCTTCGTTCAGTTTCAGCTCATTTGTCAGAACACTTGAAATGCTACATAGTTTCTCTCGTTTTTTCTTATCTTTTACTTTCTCTGCCCTAGTTTCTATATCCCTCGCGAACCTTAGGAACTCATCTTTGGTGACACCTGAATGGAAACCGATCTTTTCAAGGAAGTACTTTAGAGTTCCCATGGATTCGGGCAGTAACTTGATCGGGTCAATCATGGCTTTGAAGACAAGGTTGTCACTGTCGTAAAAAAACCCTGCTTGTCGAAGAATGCCTTTTTTATCCGGAATGAATGGAGTGTGAGAGAGATGCTCAAGAATTACTTTCCCATCCTGTTCTGAAGCATTGAGCAGTACTTTGTCTCTGATGAACTTAACATGGTCTAATTTAGCCTTACCACTAAGCACGGTGAAGCTGGGAAGTATGTATTTCAGATACATGTCAGCTTGTGTGATTGGAGTAATTCCAAGCTTATCGTGGATCAGATTCAAGCTCCGATTTGGCTCTAGAATAACACAATGCATGTGTTGCATCCACGTCTCGGCTTCAACCTTTAGCAGCAAGTTGCTTTCTGCTGTATGATAGAATTCAAAATGGTGAAGATCAGTGGTCTGTTTTCCTTCAACACGTTTGAAAATTGACAGCTTTTTGATTGTCTTGATGCTATCTTCAGACAGTGCTTCATCCTCCTGAAAATAATGAAGTAGCGTATCACATTCCTCAAACAATAGCTCACCGACTCGTCCAACTGTTTCTAGCACGTATTTTATGACGCCAGCGACATCTTGCTGCGAGTTGGGTAGGGCTAAGTGCTTTTTAAGTAGTTCTACTAGTCCCACTGGAGTATGTGGTACTTGCATCGGTGCACCACCGTAATGAGTTAGCCTCGGCTCACACATAAGGCTGTGTGAAATGACAGGAAGACAAAGTTTACGCAGTGCCTTGGCTGTTTTCATGCCAAACCCAATTTCCAGGTTTTCCAGATACAGTATGGTTTTGGACAGTGAAGGTGGCACTAGTTTACTGGCAGTGGTTGGGAATATTGGCCACTGACTGATGCATTCAAGGGATGATTCCTTCTGCACTGTCTCACTGCAGATGAATGACCACAGGTGTCCAAGCCAGGATTTGGAGGGGTGGCCATTTTTGTCTGGTGCCCACTCGACGTGCCGACCGCAGCCTTCCCAATATTCAGGGAGATGCTTTCGCAGGTTTTTAGCAAGCTCAGGAACTGTAAACTGTTTGAAAATCCCACTGTTGAAAGCTTTCTCGGTGTTTTCGTTCTTCTTGAACCAAGCAATGCAAGATGAAACAAGCTGGTTGTGAAGGAATTTATCCTTCAGGTTGGGCAGAACTCGCGCGTGGATCGTCACATAATAACCATCACGTGTTGAAAACTCACGCAACGTGTCATCATTTGTAAGGAGGAGTGGTAAGCCATTTAACTCGGCTGGTTCTTTGATACCCGCGAGGCAGTAATCGAAAAGTGTTTGGAGGGTCTTGATGTTCTGGAATTTTGTTTTCTTCAGTGGAGCAGGTAAGGTCTCTGCCACTCGAGATCCAGACAAAAGATGCTGAACAACAGCCTTTGGGTTTACAAACTCTGCTTTCACGCCACAGTCTCGAAATGCCAAACATAATGTCGAAGAGCTGGCTAGTAAATTAAAGCCCACTCTCAGTAGGAAGGAACGCATTAAAAACTGTTCTGTGCCACTTAATCCCTCCATGTCGCCTTCGACGTTTCCTGCAGCTCCTAAGTCATCAGTGTACGCGAAACTGGTGTCACTGTTCGGATGATGCCAAGTGACTGTAAGTGGATCTCCCATTTGACGCACAACAGGTAAAACCTGCATGTTTTCACTGCTGATGTACCTGAGGGTGGCTTTTGCTAGGAGACTCCACTCTCCCTGATATTTCTTTAAATCCTTCGGGAAAAGTTCATCATACAACTGAAGTTGGTCTTTGAACGAGTTTTTGCCTTTCGTTTGTCTTGTTATGATCTTTCCTGCGCGTTCAATTAATCTGGCATAGGCCGGAGCAATTACGTGCTCCACCAGAATTTTATTCCATTTATGGATGAAGGCACCCTCCTCGGTAGAAGTATCTGATGTTGCATAATCATCCCTTTTTGCGAGATTCTTCCTGGCCGAGTCAAGCTCAAACGTCCCATTAACATGCACTGGTAAACTGGTGTGAACCGGCAGAGGGAGAAAGCAGTAAGCTTTGCAGAGCTGATTGTCTGAAGTTGCCACCCCGCCGTCTTTCAGAAGCGCTGCAACTCCACCACGTGGAACAGGCTTTTTTATAGTCGGAACTCTTGGTGTCGATTGACATTCCAGGGCAGAACCTTCAAAGCCAACCATCTGCGAGACTAGCCAGTTTTGTTTGGTGCCCAGTGAGTCTTTTATTTCGACAGTGTAAACTTGAGACACAGGCTCAACTGTCAGACTGGGGTTATTCTTGAAAAGCTTCAGATGATCTCTGAGCCTTTTGCGACCTTCTTCGTCTTGCTCGGATAACTCGGCACTGATGCAGTACTCCGTTTGTATCTCATGTGTTTGCTTATTGACACATGAAACGATGATGGTCTTGATGTTGTTGAGGAAAAACAGAGATTCCTGTGACACTTTTTTGAAGTCACCGAGCAATTCCAATACTCTATCCTCTGGGTATACTTCTACAGAAATATCCGATGGCTGCGCTCTAAGTGGAAACCGAAACACTGTTCCTGTCTTTTCGCTAAAGGCTGTTATATCCTCAAGATATCCTCTCAACATGTCAGGGAATTTTTCCCTGAATTGATTGCCTGCCCTGAACTGTTTTCCAGGTGATATTTTTTGTGTTATGGGGGAGATCTTCAGAAGAGGATCGAACACACACAGGGTGTCACTGTTGCTCAGAAAACTTGGGCAGTCTGTCAAGTGGTAGACAGCATTGAAGCCAATACCGAATTTTCCTGTTGTTGCAATGTCATCTCTCTTCCCTCCTACTCCTACTTTCTGAATTCCTTTGATGTCTGCTTCCGTAAACGGCACGTCATTGTAAACGCAAAGTGATGGAACTTTTCCTACCGCAGACCAAGAATCGCAAACCACCTTCTTTGTTTCATGGTATCGGGGATCATACACAAAATGGATTTCTGTTGCTCCTGCATCATCGGCATTTTGAAGAAGCTCTTTGAACACATCAGACACATTTGGATATGCCCTAAGAATACTTTTCAGACGATCAGTCAGTTCTTCACTTTGACCAAAATCTATTTGAAATTCCTGGGAAGACGAGTAGTTGTCAATATACTTTTGCCTCTTTGTGACGATACCCAAAACCTTGGCGTCACGGTATGATATGTCTGGATGCGTGTAAATCTCTTCTGAAAGACCTCCTTCCCACTCCATATCGTTGTAAATCAGCTCATGGAGAGACCTCAGGATCCTTTGGTTGTCTGGAACAAAGATTAATCGGTTGTGTAAGCTGCTTTCCAGAAGACTAGATTGAGAGTTGCCGTTGTGACCTTCTGCCATCAGGGAGACAATTTCCGACAACACTGACTTCGCAGTTTTTACATCCAATTCACTTAAAGGTTTCTCACCGTAAGTATCTTTCAGTAGTTGGAGTGCTTGAACAAAATCATCCACATGAAAGTTATCTCTTACTCCACAGATTCTCAACAGGTTGCTGAATTGAGTAAGCCCATGGGGAACTCCATACAAATATGGCCCACTTCTTCCTCGGTACTGAAATGCAAGTTGTTTACATTCTTTGAATTTACTATCAAAGAAGACGAATTTCAGTGAACGAAGCTGTTCAACATGAGCAGAGTGCCCTTGCTTGACGGTAACATCACCGCTTTGAGAGAGTGCACAGAGTTTATTCTGCAGATATGCATATATGCTGCCAACCATACCCGATATTTGGTGGACCCCCTCATGTGCTTGATTAATCACAATAGCAAGCTGTGCTATAGCATCGCCGACATCAACCCGTTTTTCTGTAAATCCAAGGAGGGCTTTGATATTCTGGCTCATAGCATCTGACCCCAGTTTTTTCTCGTCCAAAAGGGGTTGAACAGAGCCAAGAAGGTTCTTATGTTCTGGTACATGAAGCTGTTCCGCTGACATATAGTCATCGCCACATTGACACCAGTCAATGGGATACTCTGCCGGTTTCTTCATGACAGGAAGGAAAGCTGCTTCTTGGAGTCGTCTTTTCTGATCGACTGTTGGCTCATGAGACCTTAACTTTTCATCCATCAGCTTGAGTAGAGTTTTACATCGCTGGTCAACGTTCTCACCCTTTGCCAATGACTCTGCCCTTTCACAGATATCATCCCAAGGTAGGTCATCTGAAGCCATTCCCAGCTGAGACAAAGACAGAAGACGTTCTTCTTTACGGTAGAGCTCGCCATGTGGAAACCGACAGTCAGTCTCACTATAAAGTGATCCAACTGGTGTGGTCGGATTTACCAAATCCTTTGGACTTAACAAGTCCTCACCCTCTGGAGAACAGGGAATGCACTCAGTTGTACTAAGCAATCCATCATAGTCTCCTACCTTTCTTTCTCCCAGACGAAGGTCCAACGTGTGAATAACAATTCTATTTCTGTGTACAGATTCGATGTCATCAGGTTTATCTTTCAGCATCGAAAAAAAAACCTCAGACAGAAATCGCTCGATGCTGAAGGTGTTTCCATCGAAAAATTTGTTTGCATCTGCTTGTTTGATGCTACTGACCACATCCTTTTCCAGTTCCACACACTGCTTGGGGTACTGATCTTTGTTCAGCAAGGTTTTGATGCTGCGTTTCAAGTCCTCCGGGTCATTTGGACTCCAATTTGTGAAGAAGCATTCATGTACTGATACCCATCTGCTTTGGTTAAAGATCACTGCTGGGGCATCAGAACTACTGCCGACTATCTTGTAGAAGGCATCAACAAATGGATGGAAGTCACTCTCAGTTTTATTCCGTCTGGGCCACAAACACTGGAAATTGCGTGCATCAACCATACTCTGTTCCTGTAGCACTTGAAGATCTTTCATAAGATTAATGAAAGCCTGTACGAGAACTGACTCCATGAAGCCAATATTCCAGCGGCTCTCGAACTCCCCAGTGTCAGAGGAGGGTTTACTCCACAGCTGTCGTCGGTTAGGTTGAAGCAAGAAATTGCCATTGACATGAAAGCCTAGGCCTGTGGAGACATCAAGAGGAAGAAAGCTAAATGCCTTACCGTGAGTGGTTTCGGGGGTCAGTCCCTTCTCACCTGAGACTAATTTTGCAGCAACTCCACCACATGGCAAAACTCCAGCTTTAATGCCATCTTTGGTGTGAGCAAGCTGAAGACACTTTCCAGATACCATGCAAGAGCTGACGATGAAATGACAAGTTGTCTTCTTTGGCTTCTTCTTTGCACCTCTTCCGGAGGCCAAAGTTTCAAGAGCAACATTTACTATCTGTGTTGTTTCTGGAAGAGGCTGTCTCGGGTCATCGCCTTTCATACATGCTGCTGTTGCTTTCAGAATACTACGTTCAGGTGCTAAGTTGCCTGTTTGGCTCGAAATCGACCTTGGCAACTGATGAAAACTTGAAATATTGACAGACATCAAGGTTTTCACATCATTCACATTTTCAGACTGAAGCTCATGCACACTAACATGGATCACATTTTGAGTAAAGAGAAGCAGAGTAGATGCCGATTTCTGCAAAGATGCTAGTAAAGGTTCAATGCTGTTCCTCGAGTCACAGACGGAATCAGAAATCTGATTTAGCTGCTGGCCGTCAGCTTCTGCCTTTGTGCGCAGTGGTAGCCTAAAGAGTGTGTGGTCAAATTTTGCTGTCTCCAACAGCTTACAACCGAAGATGTCATTGTATGGCTGGAACTGGTTTGGGTAGCTTCTAAGTGTCTGTTTGTGGCGTTCATTTGTCAGATCAAGCTTTATACCGGGTTGATTGGGTTGAACTCGAGAACCAAGATGTATTGTTCTTGGATCACAAATAAGTACGTAAGGGCCGCTGACAACACTTGGAACATCGGTTAAGTGATACACTGATGTGAACCCCAATCCAAACCGCCCAACTTTGTCCAGCTGATACTTCTTGCTCTGAGCAGCAATATTGCAGATGTTTGTTATATCATCTTTTGAAAAACAGGCATCGTTGTAAGCCCACACAGCTGGGCCGTGACATGCTTTCATGCCCTCACCTAACAGGTCGTGAGCTGTTTGCTCATTTCTACGCCAGTCAAGAAGAAATTTAACCTCGGTAGCTCCAGCATCATCAGCATTCTGAATCATCTCAATGAAGATGCCTGGTCCTTCCTTGTACATCTCAAGATTGCGCTTGATGGCATTAACAGTTGTCTCGTGTGGACCGGTAACCTCATACCCATACTCCACTGCTTCAACAGGAGCAATCACGTGACTCAGTGGTTGCAGTTCCAGTTTATGAGCAATCCAATTCGGTACTAATTCGTGAATTATTTGCTTGTCTAGATCTTGAGCTCCTTCTCTGAATAACTGTCTCGCAAGTCGCTCCTCGTCCACGTATAGACACTCAGAAGAATTTGCCATGTGTAAACGTCTTCCCCATCCACTAGGTTCTCTGCAAGGAACTAGAATTGATGATCTGTCAACGTGACACTTGTCTTGGCTTACTATGTGCTTCAAAATGTTACAGACAATATTCAAGTCTGTCTTGTATTCCTGTTCATCGGAGACCAATGTACCTTGATGTTTCTGCTGAATATTTTGAAGCACTTCACAAAGGGCACTCTCTTGAAAGGATTCTTGGACCCCCATGGCGATGAGGAAATCTCTGAATTTGAGGAAATCCTCAGGAACAACTCGGAGATATGGGGTCAAAGTAACACCAAGTGTTCCGTGGCTTAAGGCCATTTTGTCGGGTGTAGTGAAACCGGACCCATGCCAGACCCATGGATAAGCTATAGCTAAGTGGCTATCAAAGAGATGTCTCAACTGTGCAATTGCTGCTTTCTGTAGGAACAAGTATATCTCAGACATCGTTTTGGACAAAACAAAAACACTTTCATGACCGACTTGGAATTTTGTGGAAGCATTTCGGAGATGAAGAATGACTCGCTCAAGGTGCTGGTAATTGCTGGGATCGAGTTCCTTATTCCATCCAAAGACATTTCGCAGTTCAACTCCGGTGTCTCCTAAATTGACAAGAGGTAGGACCGAGCCTTGTACTAAAGCAGTCTCAATAAGACCTACTTGTCTTGGAGTGTACAGTGTGTTGGAATTCCCCTTCCAACCAGCAGATGAAGGGTAGTTCGCTGGTGGTGAAGTTTCGCAGGGAACCCAAAACAAGTCTTCAAGGAACTTATAAAGTGCTTTACAAATCCTATTTTTCGTGACCGTCCGTCGTAAGATATGCACGTTTCGCTTGATATGTTCTAAGAGGACCGATCCTCTTTCGATATCAGCCTGGCCTCTTCCTTGGGTTTGAGAAATATCCGTTGCACACCTTAAAACGTCATCTGGTGTAATGTCAGCCTCATTCTTTAGTCCAACCCGTTTCAAGTTGTTCAGCAATCTTCCTTCGGAATACCTTCCCGTTGGAAATACACTCTCGCCTCTAAATATCACCTGAAGGGTTCTTGTGGGCTCAAATAGCTCATTTGGCCTTGCTTTAAATACCACAGATGGTACAAATGCCACGTCTGTCACCAAGTTGTCAAACTGGGGACGTTCCAATACCCACGCCATGATCCTGAGTGAATCACTGACACTGTAGAATTCATCTTGCACTGCAGGGAGGACACTACTTTGCAGAATGTCTTCAAGAGACTGACTGCAAACTCCAAGCCGCGAAAGTAGGCTGTCTGACTCGTCAGATCTTAGAACCAGACACCGATATCTCAAGGTCTTCACCGGTAACCCAAAATAGTCACTTGGCACAGCAGTTGCGCACATCCTAACTGAGACGTATTGGCCATCACTTCCGAGGAAGATGGGAAGCTCTTTCAAAATGTCACTCTGTTGACTTGTCGATGGCTGGAGTTGTGCGAACAGAGTACGTAGCTCGTCTTTTGTTCCTGTAGCTGACCTTTCGATACATCTCACCAAATTCATCTTGCGACTGCATATTTCTAAAATCGTCAACACGCCTGCAGCTGTTGGAGGACTGATAAATCTGTCTATATGTGGGTGGCAAGATATGTATTTTGGGACATCCTGTCGTAGAACAACTGCCCCAGCAGACTCGAGAAATGAACAGATGTTATCCGACAGGCATTTCAATGAAAAACATGGATAACTTTGTCTCTTTTCGCGACTTATCAGCCTACCCTTCTGCAGTCTTGCCAATCGATTGTGTGGTACTGGGATGAGAGGAATACCTTTGAACACCTCGATGTCTGAGGTCGGGTATGTTTTAGCCATCCAGTTCCATAACTCCTTCAACCATTCTTCCTTGGGCTGTTGGTCGATCCCTGGCGTCCAAATTAAAGTATCATCTGATCCTGCTCTCCAAGTGACTGGAAGTATTTCCTTCAGTAGTGGCGCAACATCATGAATAGTGAGATACTCCAACTGAGTGCATGTCCCCACACCAGAAATTGTCAACTCTGACGGCAGATCACTCGCAGCAAATCTGGATCCTCCATTTGGGATGAGAGAAATTGGATTCTCATTTGTCGCTATGTACACCCTCTGAGCATTGTGATGAAACGCAATGAATTCACCACTTTGAAGCGGAAGAAGACACAAGTTCCCCAGATCTGAAATGCCATCAGAGGACACGTATTTTAGAAGCTGCATCTTCTCATTACGTGACAGGAACTGCAGAGAATCCCCTCTGATCGCATTTCTTACAACTGCTGGCGTTACCTTTTTGTAATGTGCACCTGCCCACTCCAGGGATTCAAGGACATGCTCTGGAGGCTGTGCCACGGGACAGCCCTTGTATCTCAGCACCTTTGAAATTAAGGTACTTCCCTCTGGATCAACATAGATGTTAGTGCTTGGTTTCATCCAGGAGCCGCCGTTGTATTCCGTGTAGAAAATGTCCTCATTTGCCATTAACTGGAGGAATTTCTTGACCCCAGCTAACCATGCTCCATTAACACGTCCAATAGAAGGCCATCCTCTGTACACATCTACTGGCTTGATGGGATTTCCAGGATCCTTACTTTTACGGACAGCAGCCAAGACTACCTTTGCATAGAGCTCGGGAAAAACTTCCTCCAAGAGAAGCTTGTTCCACAGAGCCTTGTTGTCATGCTGAGACTCCCGATCTGGCCACTTGATACTGCGGCGGTTGTCTCCCAGACCAAAGTAGCCATGTATGTGTACTGGTAAACCAGTAGTTTCGCTTTCTGGTAATGGCAGGAAGCAGAATACACGGCCAGTTTGCTGCTCTGCAGCTAATCCTGCTGCACTGATCTGGAAGGACATTCCCATCCAAGGTAGCAACTTTAAGTCTTCATCGTTGATAAGTGCCTGCATATGGCTGGATGGTCTTCTATTCTTTAAGATGTTAATAGTAATGTATTCACTGGTTTTTACAATAGCTTGCTGGCCACCTTGCTTTTCTATTCGCACACAACTCTCTGTTTGGATGTCTTGTCTCGACAGAATCTGACCAAGAAATGTTGCCTTGCTCGACTGAATTTTTTGACGATCACTTTGACTGATCTGCACTTTGCAGGTAAGCCGCGGACACTCTAAGTAACTATCTCTTTCGTATATAGAAATGGACTCTACATGCTTGAGAAACAGCAAAGAGATTTCCGCATCTGCTTGAAATGACGCCAAAAGTTCATACACTCGACGTTGATCGGCAAAGACAGACTTGCTGATCAAGGACGCACTTGTGCGCAGTGGAAATCGGAAAATAGTACCGTCTAGGTTACCATTGTGAAAGTTTGTCTTGCTGCAGTGGAACAAGTCGATCAGGTAGGGCGAAAACTGGTCTGGAAACTTAGCCAAAAGGTCAGCTGACATTTTCCACTTCTTACCTCGTCTGCCCATATATCTTGTGTTGGTGTGAGGATCGTAAATAAAATGCTTTTCTAGTGGGTCCAAGAAGCCGAGCTGCTTTCCACTGATGACAGAGGGCATGTCTGTGGAAAAAATGAAACAAAACCTCAACACCTGCTGTAAGGAGATTAAAAGAAAGCAAAGTAGAAGTTATAAGACTGGAGTTACTTAGAACGTGTACAACTCACCTGTGAGATGATAAACAGAAATGAAGCCGAGACCGAACCTGCCCACTTTCGTCAGGTCTTCCAGCTTGCCACTCTGCTCGGGGTGCTGGATGTTCTTCCAGTCTTCCTTCTGAAATGTTGCGTCATTGTAAGCGTAGAGAGCTGGTCCTTGGAAGTCCCGCAATGTGTCAGACCACAGTTGACAATCAGGATGTCGCGATTTGTCATAAAGGAAAATCACATTCTTTGCCTCAGCATCATCAGCGTTCTGCACCAGCTCCTAAAATATAAAACAATGCATTAGGAAGTTAAGACATTTTAGCCGCAATGCAGCATGATTTATAAAACAAGTTTTACTTTAGGTCTCCATGTAAATTACATTAATCAAAATAAAACGTACTAAATGCAATAAACATGTAATTATGTACAAATCAGGGCTTTCTCAAACTTGAACAGAGTGTTTATGTTTTTCATTATGACTTGTGTCCAGTTTATAATAACGGTAATAATATTAAATATTCATATATAGCGCAAAATCCATCATAGATGTTCAGGGTGCTTTCCAGTAACACAAAATAATTTAATCAAATAAAAAACCTTCTACAATCTTGTGGAAAGTTTAAACGGTCCCATTTATCTTTAACAGAGAATTTACCTTTAAAATCTGACCGCCTTCCGGGTACTTGTCCAAAACTCTTTTTATGTAGATGTGCAGAGGTGGTAACTTCTGCCCAAAGTCGTCGTCCTCTACAAAGTTGCAAAATACTTGACTTAAGCATTTGTTATTGATGTTGTTATCATGAATGTTGCCAAGGATTATATTATTTATTTCTGTCTTGAGGCATGTATATTCCATTTATCCCACACAAGTATCTTACTTATACAAGCAGTGATCAAGGTACAGTTTATTGAATACTTAAACACTCAATAAATATTTTTCTTTCAAGGCAAAAGTATTGACTTTAAAAATGTGGCTTCATCTATGACTACCATCTTGCTATACTGTTCATTTTATTTTGTTTTGTGTAACTGAAAAAAAATTATGCTTCACATTTTTCTAATAATCTGCTGGTACTTACCATCACTGAAGTCTTCCATTGTGTTTGATTTCTTCACTCTGTGAGGTTTTTGAATAGAAAACCAGGCACTGGTATGTCCTCAACGAAGTCGCTGAATGCTGCAAAATTATTGCATTTTGACAGATATTATAAATAGAATGCTTATTATTTCACAAACCATATAATTAAAAACTTTTACACAAGATAAGTTTTAAAAATAAAGCCAATTGATTAGCAGTTAAAAAATGCTGTTTCTGTCCTAAATTCCTTGATGTTGCTTAGCTGATTTCAGCTTTTAAAACGGGTACAGGAAGAGCTGTTTTTGACGGGTGGTCAATGATGCAAACTGTGATAGTTGATACACGATCGTATTCGGTAATTGTCTCGTACTCCACCAAACTGGCGATCCTATTGATCTTACAAGTGACTCCAATGACCTTTATCATTATTTGAACACCTAAATGAAAACCAACTTCACACACATGAAGAATATATTGCTGAAAAACGGACTAAACTCTCCAAATTGATTTTAAAATTGTTTTCAAAGTACTTTCCTGTCAAATCATGTTCCTGGCTGAACAGAAATTTTTTCTGTCTGTTTTTCCATAATGTAAATTTTAAGAAAACATACACTGAAGATTAAGAAAATTGTAAGGATGTCAAAATCTAGCACAAATACTGAATGAAACCCAAATGTACAATTCTATGAGATTCCAGCCAATGTCTTTTGTCATCGCCAATATACACAATACAAACTGTGGTGGACACCTCCCCTTCCTGTGAATAAAGTAAAATGGTATTCATTTTTATTGGGTTTCATTTATTATTTAAAATATACATGTATTTTTAGGAGCGTTATAATTTCTTGTCTTTTGAAACACTTTTATGATAGGAAATCCAATTTTACGTTTTATCCATGACGTTGTGAAAAATCAAATCAAATTGAACTGAACTTCTGTTCCGAGAACTTCGTGCGCCAAGGAGTGAGGGTGCCTTACTTCACAACGACGCCCTTGATTGCCCCTTGCCTATTCGTGCGCTTTTATCATCAAGGGATTTTCAAAAATTTTAGCACTGCTCTTTCATGTCGTGAGGTATTCATTTGGAGCAAAATTGTTCGAAATTTGGTAAGATATATGTGAAAGTTGTAATTTGAGTGGACGAATGTGATACTGACTGTACAGTTTCAATATGTTCACTGCACCGTATACGGCATAAAAGATTTTTGGGGATAGAGTTTTCTCAGTGTTGCTCAACAGTAATTCCGTTTTCAGCCATGATTTATTTTACGCAGAATGATCCACCGTGAAGATAATCATTTACGAAGGGTGTTACCCCACTATGAATCTCAACGCTGTGGATTCGGAGTTATATATAATTTGCAATTAATTTACCATGAAACATTTTTTTACGGCGATGTCAGAGCGGATTACCTGGTGAAAATAATCCCCTGCAGGCCCGGTGAGGACACGCTGGGGTAATTAAAGTAAAAACACAGTGAAAATGCATCGAGGTCTCCCGTGAAGCCAAGCTCATTAACTTTGCGGTTGCCTTAATCTGTTGAGAAGTTGGTGGGCTTTTGGGCGTAATCCCTCACAAAAGGGAACGCTTTGCACCAATGAGGCCTGGGTTCGAGTCCCAGATTGGCCCAGGCTTTACGTGCATTTGGTTTCCAGTCCATAATCGCTTTCGCTGGTTTTCTCCCGATACTCCGGTTTCCTCCTGCCTAAAAAAACTCGACCTTCTTCCAAACTCCGTAATGTGATGCTGATTATAAAGTGTATGAATAAGCGTATAGTTATTGATGCAAATAGTCTGAGTTGCTGAAAGCACCATTAAAACAACAACAACAACAACAACAACAACAACAACATCAATCTTAATAGACCTACAACATAATGACGTAATGCAGTGTTTATCGTGGTGTATTGTGGGTGAAAGGTGGGGATGTTGCAGGAACGTGTCAACGTGACACATTATGTGTAACGTATATGGCGTGTGTATCGACCTGACACGAAAAAAAAAGAAAAGAAAAAAATTCCCGATTATCATCCGAAACACATATAGCACGTTCCTGCAACACCCCCCTTTCACCCACAATGCACCGCGGTAAACACTGCATTACGTCAATATGTTGAAGGTCTATTGCACGGCCACAGGAATAAGCAGATAAGCAGATTCAAGAGGAGACTTCAGTATGTCCAAGTATGTTCAGTATGCCCCAGTCATTCTACACCATGCAATCATTCACCACAGGCTGACGTTGCGAACAAACGCAGTCAAAAGCATAATTATTACCGTTTTGCGGTTTGAGATACGATTGCGGCACGGCACCTCTCCGTGAGGCAACATATAGGCTCGGGCATACAGGTGATAAAAGTGGATGCTCAGTAAACTCCGATGAGTTAGATCGTCGAGCTATATGGCAGCATTTGCCTTGGGAATAACGCTGGTGAAAGATGATATGAAGGTTCTCACCAACTTTAGCCCTGCATCAAAAACGTGAATTCATGGTTCAGTACTTAAAAAAACCACCCCGTCAAAAATCCCCAAAATGTTTAGAAAATTCCTGGAAAAATTCCATGGAAATCATAACAAAAAATACGCCCCAGTTTTTTCCGCTAGGCGCTTGCAGGTTGCTGCTCGATATCGGCGTTATCACCCCGGAGTTACGAACGAAATGACTAAAGGGTGCACCCTTGCAAAAAGACCCAAAA
>NW_019091363.1:2955310-2966715 GCF_001949145.1 Acanthaster planci
AGACAACATGCACAGTGCCGTGTACCCGATTACGGTATGTCTCTTTACAAGCTCCCAAACTACTGCCTGATTGAAATCAGAAGTCGCTAGACTGTTTCTACATCAGCTTGTTGACCAACCACAACAATACCGTATTGTTTTTGTTTTGCATAGCATTTTGCAATTCGGTTGGCCTTGGGCAACTCTCCGGTCCAGTTTTAGAATCAAATCGCTGTTGCCGGATACAATTCGCGCGATACAATTTGCGATGTACAGTTTCTGTCAAAGAATAAAAAGGAGGAAACTGTCGACAAACAGTTGCCTGAAAAAAAGACAAAAAATTGTGAAATTGGGCGAAAATCCCTCCTCTCGATCCTCTGTGTACCATAGTAACCATACCACGGTGACAACGTTCGCAAGACCTTGGCCGTGTCCGAATCACTTGGCTACGGCAAGCAACTACACACCGGTCTTCGCTGGCGGCCCCTGCAAGTTCCCACAGAGTCAAAGCTGGGTGATATTCGGACACGGCCCAACGTACTGTCGCGCGTGCAGCATGCATAAGGTAAACCTCCGCAGCTGAGCTGACCAGCTGAATATACGCAGCAGATGCACTGGACAAAACCTCGAACACAGCGTAGATTTGTAGAGCTATGCCTTCACTCACATAAATGATACGCGGAGACAAAACTGCTGAGCCTCTGGAAGCATGTGGCGGACGATCACAGGCTTTATGACTTCTGCCGATCGTGTGTTCGCTGCAGGTGTTAAAAGCTGTGCACAGTTCAGGGAGTTTGGAGGTTGGTTTACTGGGTTGTGTTACTTTTCTGGCATCCAAGCACTGATAACTTTTCACTACAAACTGCATGCTTCAAACAAACCCATTCACGATCGGGCAGCCTCACTCATGATTTAAATAGTGGTGCACTACTAAGGGTGGGAATACTTTAGGTACACTTTGACCAAATGTTGACATTCTTTATTGAAGTACAGTACACGTACTTCGGTGCTTTTCTGTATCACGGACCAATTTACCCACGGAGCGCAACCGCGAGCTCCAGTGCAAACACATGTGTGACCTTGGTTCCACGCGTGTTACGGATTGTTATTACCCCGGTCGCAGACGCTCTCGACTATGGAAAAATTCTCGACCACATGACACGCGTTGCAGCATGTACAGTGCAGCCGTGGTTATGCCGAGACGACGCGCCGACGCGGTGGTTAAATCTATTCGTTTGACGAATAAATCGTCTTCATTTATCGATTTCAAGGAGAAACGAAGTTTTAATGAGGCAAAAATTCCCAAATTTTGTGGTACACTTTTCTCATAATGTATAGGATGAAATATCTTGAGCAGCATATTTTTTTTAGAAAGGGTGTACCCTGACTTAAACTATTACAAGAAAATTACAAAGTGGCAGACAGGAATATATGTTTTATTATTAGAGAAAATCCAATTTAATTTCTGCTTTGATATTGTGCCGGCCGTAACACGCATTGAACCAGCTCTGAGCTTAAGTTGCACATCCTTGGGTAAATGGTCCGTGTCTGTATATACATGTACATGTATGTTGCATGGGCTGAGGAGGTGGCCGCGTAAGTCACACTAATTAATCATGTAATCAATCGGACCGTTAATCTGTGGTTTTTAGCACCTCCGCGGGTGGAGAGCTGGACAGGCCAAACCGTTACGAATTACATGTATAAACATCGTCAAACTACATTTTTGCCTACATGCAGGCTCATTTTTCACAGTGAAAATGGGCTTACTTTGCCACGTAAGAAATTTTCACGGTGGATAAGTGTCAAGTATAATTATTTTCACCGTGTTGAGATGTATAGAGACCTAAAGGGGAATGTGACAGCAAGGGAATGAACGAAGGATTGTAATGATTCGAGGCCGCAGGCGGAACTGCTTGTACTCATGCTTAATTGAATAGAGTAGGCCAATCGTGATGCTTACGTGGTCATTTACTGAGTTGTTGGATAATTAAATAAGATTAATCGTCTTGGAGAAACATAAACAATTTGAAAGCAAAAACTGCCTCAAGGCCTGTTCATACTGTACTGGCAGGCGAATGCAAAATCAATGCAAATTTGACGTCACAAAATATCGGCGGCAAAATTCACTCGAGTTGAAATGGTTCCATTTTGACGACTTCACAAAGTGAATAATCAGACGTCAAAATTTCGAAATATTTTGCAACTTTTTCCTTCCAAAAATGGAATATCATAAAAGAAAAAAAAACTACTTTAACTTTAGAGAAAAATCACACACATCAGAACAGGTTTAAATGTAGCGGCCGTCGCAATAATAATTTCTTCCTTCTGAAAAAAACACGACGTACAATAGAAATTTTGAGTAGGCCTAATTACACGTGGGAAATGTAAACTCCGTTTGGGAAAAACTCAAAGAAGAATATGAACATGCAAGGTTTCAGTTTGACAGCCTATAACCACGTGAATGTTTGCAAAAGTGCAGATCACACAGAGGGTAACGGCATCGTATGACTTCGTCCCTTAGACTAAATTATGCCAGCAGGAACAAAATCATGTGAACCAGGAATGACTAGGTCTAACACACCAACTGCTGTTCACCAAGTCCATGGATATTATTTTCCCAAAATTTGTTTATTTGGCAAAGACATTAAAAAAAAAGCGACACATAATTATGACTGGCCCCTTTACCCACTTCCCAACAAAGACGTACATGCTTCATGTTTAACATTTTTACCTGGACAAAATTGTGCGTTTGACTCTGGAAAGCTAATCATTTTGATATTAGGCGTAGAAACGGCACGTATATGATCGTACGACGCATCAACATGTAACATTAGAGAGAAAAATCAGCAAGCTGTTATTCATTTGACTTTATACTTTAAAAACACATGTGACCAAGATTTGTACAGAAGAATTCATTGAAACAGTTTCTTTATGATTTTTTAAAAGATGAAACTGATCGATACATTCGTCAGTTATAGGGTCCAACTTGTAAATTTAATTTTGAACATCTTTTGTGGAATTTTTCACATCTAAA
Organism: Acanthaster planci; assembly: GCF_001949145.1. The sequence continues at coordinate 2,958,327 of NW_019091363.1, forward strand.
TCAAATATAAGAAAGCTATCTGCGATCTGCTGTTGGGTTCTCTAAAAAAAGAAGTCCACGTTTTAAAATCTCCGCTTTTTAAAAACCTGAAAAACTGTTTCCTGACACACGTTTCCTGACAAATGAAGACACTGTTGCCGCGATGGTGCAGGAAGACAATGCGAATCCAAGATTTTAACAATCCGTTACTTTCAGTGGGGCCCTCTGGCAACTACAATTACATTTCTCTTTGCTTTAATGATACAAACAGTCATGCGAATTTTAGAATGAGAGAGAAGACCTACAACAACAAATCTTGCGTTTAATAACGATCCGGCTCCAAATTTCAACAGCATCCTAGAGATTTAATCATTATGCATAGCATATATTGAACGCACTTCTAGTTTCTAAAGACAAAGACTATTGACTAATGCAAGGACATTCTTTGTCTTAAAAAAACACAACTCTAAACATAAGCAAGAACGGCGCCCATTCACATTTTTGTTACCAGCAAGCACTGGAAGATGGACTTCATATCAAATTGTTTCATTCATTAATACATCCCAATGTTGAAGAAATTCAAAGGCTAAAACATTGCAACTACTTGGGACATCGTTCCACCTCAGTTGAACTGTGGGTGATTCTGCCTGTGAACGAGGACGGGGTACGCGCATCACGAACATACATGTAAGGTGTCATCAGTTTGAGAAAGGAATGCAAAGATTGGCCAAGTTATCAGCGACATTATCTGAGTACCACAATCGAATACATAACCCTGTCAGGGCTAAAACGGTCCGGTATTAGGCATCACGTGAAAAAGACATCCCTGTGCATGGAACAATGGCTTATAGTTATGATTATTTTTAGAGACTAAAAGCAAAGACATGTTATGGCCAGTCAACATTGCGTGCTCGGGTTTTCTCCCCGAAGCACGCAACACTGACACGTGGACAGCGTGGGGTCACATGTGTACGGAGCCCGGGAGGGGACACGGTGGATTTTTTTAATCTCTCGTGAGAATATAGGCTGCAGAATTCTTTTTACGCCTACACGGATGTAAGCAGTCTGCATTATCGCATGTCGGTGTCGTTTCCCAACACGCAATACTGATTTGTAGACATACAATACAGGAGTACATCACCAGCAGGCCATTCGCTACGGACTCCAACTGTTTTGTGAGAACAAAATGAACAAAGAAATTGCGCCCGTTCCGTGTCAAGTTCGTAAAGTGTATATAATGTTTGCTAAATGCTAAGGTATTTAGAAGATCTGGAAAAAGGTTACAGTTTTCCTCTTTGCTGCTTCAAAGATGTCGTAGTGGCAGGGGATTTGCAAGAATTTACTTATGGTATCTCTGGGAAAGGAAAGTTACAGTATATGTGCTGCAGTACACTGCAAACATGGCTTTTCTGCAATTAAACCAAATCAACAATGCTGCAAATTGGAGTCTTGGCCAATCTATTGGAAATACAAAACCTTGCAGAAAAAGTATGGCACCGATTAATTGCCACCACGATCAAAACATAATGAATTGTAGTAAATAATCAAAATATCAAGCCATCTTCAAACATGTAGGTATACGGCCTAAGGTCGCGTCCAAAACCAAATTGTCAGGGGTTTGGGCAAACAAGTTTTTTTTTGGGGGGGTTTGAAATGTTTTTATATATTATTTTATGGTCTTTCTGAGGGAGTGAGACTACATTTGGGGGCTTTCAGCAGGCATTTTGAAGGGAAATGATTAAGACTAAAAAATTCGTCTCCCTCTTGTCAGTTTTCCCCCCAAACGTTTTGGTTTCTGTTCTTTTGGTGGGTGGGGAGGGGACGGCCTCCCCTCCCCCATCCACCCTTGTAAGCCCACACAAGGAATAGACCTTGAATAAAACTTCCAAAAAAATAAAAAGATTTGAAAATCCTTAGGCCTTATGTGCACGCAGGTCCTTTTGCCCATTATTAAACATCAATAAGTAGAATCGGCAATAAAGCCCGGCTACACAGCTAAGTAGTAAGTACTGCAGCTAAAGACACACAAACAAAAATGCAGTTGCTGCAACCATTTTATGCATATATACACACAATGTAAACGAAGGCCGAAAAGGCCGTCACAAAATGGAAGAAAAAATAAAAACGTTCAAGACGACTCACCGGTCATCTACAGCCAACACCGACGAACGGATGGCAGCGTGCTGTCTCGAGAAGAACTATAATGATATCTTCATTGTGCACCATACAAGTCTCATGTATTGGGCTTGACACAGCTACCGCGGTAAATTTCGAGGAACAGTAGAGACACGCTAACAACAGACGGAGCCTTGAATCTGGAAGACCGTTTCTCACCCCGGCCCACCCAGCGCATGTATAGAACGAAATGATGTGCTCACGTTGATCTTGCACATACACATGTACATGACATAAGGTCATTGTCATTGCTATGCCACGAGTTGGCCGCATGATCAGGGGTCATTTCTCATTCGGGGATTCCCCGCAGCACGCAAGCTTTTTCAAATTTCCCATCATGCCCTAAGAAATTAAATGTGTATTGGTCCGTCAGTTCTGTGCATTGTGTTTGTTTTTTAGTTCCTAGGTTTTCATTTAGAAAATTTTTTTTTCAATAACTCTTTCATAGCATGTGCACTTCATGAATGAGCAATTCTTTTGTGATTTCCGCACTGTGCGTACATGCCTCACAGTCCTTTCATTTCACGGGCACTGAACTGTTCGTGCCATGTGATTTACATTTTCCCTTCCCACACTTCTTATATAGCCTAGTACTTTGTTCTATTCACTGCTGTAGCATCCTGTGCTTGTGTTGTCCGCAATGTGGTGAAATCTGAACTACGCTGGAGTATTGTAACATAACTGAATAATGATAGAATGTGGGGCAGGAAGGAAATGGAGCTCGGCTTTTTTTTCACATTTTAGCTGAAACCCGGCAGAACTTAATAAGGCAAACAAATGCAGAGGGCAAGACAGAAAAATTTAATCATCAGAACAGATGCAAACTCTTGACTACAAACTGATGGAATATAACACTACATCTGGTCCAAGGAAATCATAGATGCAGAACTGGGAGCGAAAAGAAAAACTTGATTCCTTTGTTACAACATTTCCAAACCAGCTTTTTTATGTCCTCGTGGTTTAAGTTTGTAGTACAAACAGGAAATGAAACCAGATGGCAAACACATCTCAATTTTTTTCCATTTTGTTCTCTCATTGGTGCTCATTTAATTCTACATCCGTTTAGCAATAATCATATCTGCTAAAGCCAGCCTCTCCAACTCAAAAGGATGACCGGATGACATCTCCAAGGTACATGGGCGTAATTCCCGCGGGATGGAGGTATAAATTCCCCCTTTTTTGAGATGGGGGATGGGCTATTGAATCACCTCCTGCCCCATTTTGTGGAATGCAAAAAAATAAATGTGAAGACTTTTTTGGACTTCCCAGAGACTAAAACTATCACTCAAAGAGGGAAAACAATAAAAAAGCAATCAATATTCCATTCTGTTTTAAAGATGCTGCATGAATGTAACACACAATACAGATGGACATCTATATCATGAAACTCTGTATCATATAATACTGTCAGCCCCCGGCTTTCCTCATATTTCCATGGTCGGGCAAGTCACCCCCAGATCCCACTCCCATCCTCACCCCCAATTTCTGGCACATATTCACGCCATTGTCACTGTGAATTTTGGAGAATAATTCACATTGCACTTCTGCTAGAAACAAGTTTTAATGGGCTATTGACTGCTGATTATAAACCATCTCTAAATTCCAAACTATGAATCCTTTTTCAGTTATTTTCGAAGCACTGAGTCAATTTCAAATCAGCCGTTTAAAAGGGAATAATTGTCTTTGTAATTACATAGGATGAACAGTCTCAAGCACTCCGTCCGCCAAAGGTGACAAATTTAAACAAGGTCCTATATCAGAAATCCTTTTTGCGATTTCCGGAGCAAATGAGAATCGGTCCAATTACCGATTATGACAACATGGCTTACACCTGCCGTGTAAAGATTCAGACTTGCTCTACAATCAATTTCACGGGGATACGCAGAGTTCAGAATTTATAACCAGGTTATTAGTGTTGAACGGATGATGATAAGAAGCAAATCCACTGGAAATGGAGGCTACCGCAGGAATAATTGAGAAATAGGGGGTAATAACCGAAACCAATTGAAAAAGTGAGTCTCTTCTACACCTTTTGGCAATATTTTACGATGATACGGGCAGTAACTGGCTTATAACAAATGGTAATCTTTATATCCATCCAATGAGTATATTTTAGTTCCACGTTTTCAGAAATTCGTGCTTTACTGACTACAGAATGTAATTAAAAAAAAACACGCACCACCCAGGAAGGTATATAACAAGCGCTACTTTTCTCTAGGCTTCACACTTGTGCAGCTCCATTTCGTAGCGGTCCAGCACTGAAACGACGAATCCTCAAGTGACCTTTTTGATTTGAAGAAACTGGGCCGTGTATATGTGAGTACCAGATCAGCTCTTAATAATGAGGGGAATAGAAGCTTTTAATGTTAAAGACTGGGATTGAAATACCACAAGGGGCGTAGCGACGGGGCTATGGGGATGCGCCCCCCATAGTTAATTTCGTTAGGAAAACGGAGCCTCAGTGTCAACTTTATCAACATTTAATTAAATTTTTATGTGATATGTTTATTGTTCTGTTCTCGCTTTTGATATTTTGATGAAATTAATATGCTAACTGTTAAAGTGCTACGTATTAATACAAATCTGTAATCGGCAGCAGGAGCATTGCATCATACACTATATAAATTATGACGTGTCTCCACATCACTATCCGTTACTTTTATCCGTCCATTATGGCCTGTTTACAGGTGAAAAACACCACTCTCAGTTTTAACGAAGAACGCACTTTGAATAATCTGCTATGGCCTTTGTATGGTAAGTTTGTGATTTCGTATGCTTTGTTTATTAGCTGCGTCATTTTACTTGAAGACTGAAATGTTAAAATTTAAACACCTTCAGTGTTACAATGAAACAAATATATCGTTGGGCACGGCAACATTGACAATGATACTAAGGGCACGAATAATGAGTACTTTTCTCTCCTGTTGCTGATTTCTTAGCAGCATAATTATTGGAAACCAACGTCCTTTCTCAAGCTGACTTTTATAAGGAGCGAAAACCACTTTCGTTTTTTTTTCATCTTCAGTTGGAAGCGCATGTTAATTTTGTTGGTGGCGATAGGGATACTGATGGCGCACTGCCAAAGACTTGAGGACAGTCTGGCCGAGGAGGAAACTCAACAGATCGAGAGGAACTCAAGGGAAATCGATGACGATGCATCAGCTGATGGCCTGGCTGTGTCTGATTACTGGACCAAAATTGGCGGATCCATGATCCGTCCTTCGGTTGGTCGTTGTGGAGTCTGGGGAGTTAACATTTTTTTTTCTGTGTATTATCGCCGTAACACCTACGATAACCCGAAAAGTTTGGGTGACGGGTGGCTTGGGGTTTTAAATGACAAACCGATTAAAATCAGGCAAGTAAGTGTAGGCTACAATACAGTTTGGGCGCTTGACCAATATTATAAACCGTATTATCGAGAAGGCATAACTGCCTCTGAACCTACGGGGACTAAATGGGTGAAACTGTCCGACAAAACGCGGGTGAAGTACATCAGCGTAACTCAGAAGGGTCATGTTTGGGGTCTATCAGAGAGAGACGAACCCATTTTTCGTAAAGGGGCGAGTAACACCAACATCGCCGGAAGTGAGTGGCAAAAAGTTCCCGGATCGAGAATGCAAAGCATAAAGGCAGGTGAAGCAGGTGTGTGGGGTATCAACTGGGGGTTGCCAGAGAATAACCAACTTTGGTACAGGAAGGGTACCTACGGCGACCCAGACACCAATACAATTGGGTCTGAGTGGTTGGCTGTTGGAGGGGTATTTTCATACATCAGCGTAGGGGATCAAAGGGTGTATGGAACAAATTATACCAGCGAAATTTTCTACCGTAGTGGGATATCGGCTACAGTGCCAACTGGTGACAAGTGGGTAGAAACAGATACTGGTGTCAGAGGGTTAAGTGAGCTGGCGTACCTGAAAGACACTCTGTGGGCTATTGACTACAACAGAGCGATACTCGCCAAGATTGTAACCTAGTTCTTCAACTGGGCACTTTAAATACAATATGAACACTAAACCATGGTCTCATGTGCGGCCCTATTTAAATTTGAGAGAATTCTTTCACATGAGCAGTGATTGGGTGGCGGGTGTTTTTGAGAATTCGATAAGATCAAGTGCGATATCATGCGTGCATCATGTGTGATATCATGAGCGTATCTTGCAATAAGCTCATGGAGGAATTATTCCATGATACACTGTACATTTTCACAGATCCACTTTAAAAAAATTTCATCTGCTTCACAGTTAAGACTATGCTTCCAACTCAGATTGAAAACGTCTTGAATCATGTTCCGATTTTTTTTAGTCCATTGCATTAATTAATTAATGTAAATGGTTAGAGAAATTCACATTAAGGTTTTAATCAATGCTAATTTTAATTTATGTCTTGTGATTCATATCATGTTGTGGCTAATTAAAGTCTTATTATGCATCCATAAATGTGAATTGGTATCATTCATAGAAAGATTAATTACATTGGCTGATAAGTATGAGTATTATTCTTCAAACTTTGAATTATAAGTTTTTTGTATAAGGTTTAATTATGGAAACTCTCTTATAATACAGTTTTGAACCTGGTAATATTCATGAAAACCATGTCCAAACACCGCTTATTTTTCAAATTTAAACAATGGGAGAACTTGTTGGTTTTGTTCATTTCCCGAACGTGTCCCGTTCAGGCATAGATCGATCTCCACTACTGTATGAGTTTCATTGTTTGAGAAATCTTCTGAATGAAGTATATAATATAAAATTTGTGCTTGCCTTAAACCGAAAACATTGTTCCTACGATGAGGGTGTTATTCCGGACTAAATATTTTATTTATCCATAGTTTCTGAGATATGAAAACACTGAAATATTTATCATCTGAGCACAGCAGAGTAAAATAACATGCACATCAAAACTCACAACGCAAATTTATACAGAACCAAGCGCGAATAAACTACAAGGGTAAGGGAACCAGTCTACTCAGTGGCACACAGTTGTGGGGAATCCCCGAATGAGAAACATGTTTTCAAGTCTTGACTGGCTCCCGGTCCCTACAGTATCAGTCGGACTACGTAGAGGGATTGTAGTGAGAAATGAATTTCGTAGTTATTCCCCAGGGTTTATGTTAATTTTGAAATAGCATTTGCTCTCACCGTGCAATGCATAATCAGTAGGCCCTATGTCAACGTATTAAACATTTTGCTTTTTCTTCTTTATAATTGGGGCACATATTCATTAATTAAACGTTGCTGGATATGTGGTAAAGGAGCAAGATAATTATTTGTGATGTTAATTTGACATGAGTCATGATCGAGAAAATGCGAAAACACACCCCTGGCCCCCATTGGCTCCGCCACGCACCACTGATACAGTATGCCAAACTCTGACAAGGGGAACGTACGTATTTGCTAGGGGCGAACTAGCGGTGGATCCAACTATATTCATTCAGACGGGGATCAGTCAATGTTGAGTCAGCACTTGTTTTACTGACGTCAGGGGTGTTTATTTAATGAGGGCGGAAACCTAGTCTAGGCTCAAGACGTTAAAACTAGATCGTGGGAAAATGCACTGTACCCTCTCCCGCAGAGAAGATCAGCACGCCAACTGTTTCCGAATTACTTAATGTCTGTGACTTTGAATAACACGACATTGTACACTGACCTCGTAATATTTATACTTTAAAATATTTCTAAGTAGGGCTAAGTTTGACATGGCCTCATTTGCGAGAAGAATTATACTCTGCAAGGGTGCTCTGCAAAAACCTCTATTAATCACTCACGTCTTGGACCAAGACTATTCACACTAGGAATAGATCTATAATTTACTGCAGACATGATTTTTCGTTTCCGCCACGCCATTTGGGGTAAAAATCGAAGGACTGCTTGACTCAAGACAGCGTTTTGCAAGCCCTTAAGCGAGATTGTCTAATCTTTTACACTCGTGCCCCTTCGTGAGTTCAGTTGAATTCTGCCATCGTCATTTGATACAGCATTGGTTACAGCTCAGCAATCACCATTGAGATCGGTGAGTCTTCTGCTTTTTGTTTTGCCTTTTCATTTTAATTAGCAGAAGCAGAATGGTCATCCAATAATATTGCCCTCCATCTGGGCTCGAAAGTAGGTTTTGAATGTTGTCAAACACACACTTGGAGACTCACATTTTCTATTGGTGCTTGGGTCTGTCCGTAACCCATGGTCTGGCGAATTGTAGGGTCTGACCAGTTCGCACAAATGTGCGTTTTACTATT